>VZTL01062253.1:0-15251 GCA_013400535.1 Scopus umbretta | reverse complement strand
TTGCAGATGGACCCCTTGAGCCCATAGGAAGCTTTCTTGACCTGAGTGGGACCTGGGGCCCAGTTGCATTTGGCACTTGACAGCATTAGGGCCTCACCATGCTGTGGAATGAATCCTAACTTGGTCAATTGCATTTGCAAAGCTATCACTGCTGTCCGGACAAATGTCGCCAACCTCAGTGATGCAGCAATGTGGAAGATCAAGAGGGCTCGTTTCGCACGTAATCGTCAGAAGAGTGTGCGTTCCCTGAGGGACAGTGTGAAGGGACCAGTGGAGTCAAAGAGAGCGCTCTCCCTTCCAGAAACCTTAACCACCAAAATTCGTTGAGTATCTATTTATATTTTTGTGACACGCCTGTATCTTCTCCCTTAGGATCGTATCCTATTGCTGGGTACACAGCGGAATTGTCAATATTTATCCAATTGGGACAGCAGATTTAGGTTTCTGGCTGCTTTGGGCATTATTCAGATAATGACAAGTTAGTGTTTGACAAAGAACATAGACAAACATGTCTGTGTTTGTTTAAAATGCCAGAACAAAATGCTCCAACACTATTTTGTGGATAGATCTTAATTTTTATTTGTGGCTAATACACAGTAGTTTTGTCTAAAATAGATGAAGTGTTTGCAGAAAAATTCCTCTGTTACTAATTTATTTATTAATTGTAATTATTAATCGGTGTATGCAGCATATGCTAGACATCTTAAAACCAACTGGTAATGTCTTAAATGAGCTTTTGGATATCTTCAGAATTCCCTTGCTAAGAAAACAATGTCCTTGCAACATATCCTTCCTGCCAGCTTGTATAGGAGGACCTAAGTGCTGGAAATCCATAGGCCTGTGTGGAGTGCTGTACAGATATCTTTCCAAGCAGAAATGAAGCTTACCCATTGTCATTTAGAGAATTTTACAAACACAGATTAGTCTTTATATTCCAATTGGACCTCTCACATTGCTCCTACCCATATAATAGGAACTGATAAAATGTTCAAACCTGGGTGCTGGTGAACTGTTAAGTTAAAAGGTAATTTCTTTTCTCCAAAGCAAACACCACCATCTTTTGAGACTCGTAGGTAATCCTTTTTGACTGATTTCTGATCCTGCATAGGGGCTCCTGTGTGGTGACTCTTCTACCAGCAAAACTGAACGATGGAGAAAACTAGAGTTATAGAAAATGGTGCACAAAACCTGTAGGGCACAGAAGTGACATGTTTCAAATGGTTACACTCACTGCCTGACAACAGTGCACGAGTAAATGAACATAAATACGCTAGCACTGAATATATGCTGAAATATAAGATGTCAGTCCTGCCTTTTTAAACAGAGTTGCTCTTGTTTTTTGTTTGTTTTTTTTTTTTTTAAGCTGTGAGCTTGACCAGACATGAGCAGTCTGCTCCAGCACTTGGAGGAACACCAGAGCAAACACCAGGTGGGTTTGACAAGGGGGGTGTTCTGATGGAACAGGAAAAGGAAGGCACTAGTGCTAGCTTTCTTGCTGACTCATGAGATAAACTTATGCAACATGGAAGTTGTCTAAAAGGCACAGTGAATCATGTCTCAGCATGGTTCCAAAAGGTGTAAATTGAAGTTTTGTTCTCGATCTGCACTGAAAACTGCCCCTAGTTGTAAATAGTACTTCAGGACTGGGAGTAGGTTATTCAGAGGCAGTCCGTTATGCCAGCAGTGCCTCACCCTCCTGTGTTTCATTGCCCCCAGAAACAAGTAAATTTTTAGTAGGCTGGTCCCATGGGTCACCTATATTCAGCCTGATCTTTGGCCTTCAGGTTTTAGAGACAGCAGAAAGAATGCTTTTGGTGTTGGTACTGTAAATTATACTTGTCTCTTCTGTATGCTTACAGACATCATAAGTACCTTATTTTATATTTACTGACATTCTGTGAAGATGTCACCCTTCTGTCAGGCATTTGTAGAATAGCTAGCTCAGCAGGGTCCAAGTAATCTCTAAATAATTGTGACAGTTCTTGCTCTGAGTCCTGGGTAGACTGACCACTTGGAAGTGAAAAAGGGCAGATTCAGATCTTTTCATATTCCCTCTTCAAGGCTTGCATTATTTCCAACAGACACAAATTCCGAATTAGAACAGATGAGCTTACTGGATGATCAGCTGAAAGGAAAATACCTTGCCAGCATGGGCACTGACTAAGCTGTGAAATGGACTAGGAGACCTTCTGAATCAGCAGTATATAGCCCTATCATACTAGCCCAGTGAGAGCTGGAAATCAACCAGTTCCTTGCAGAACATACGTGCAGGTTGTCACAGACTCATAGAAGGAACAACTGAAATAATGGTGTGATGAACAGATGTGTCGGTGAATGATTGTTCTTCATTTAATGGCACCATTCGCTTGCTATACACTGGCCTTAGAGAAACTTGTCACATAAGAAATGTCAGTCTCACAGTAGGCGTTGGTAGCCACTGTGATTTTATTAGGTTCAGCTTCAGCTTCCAGGCTCAGGTAATGAATCACCTAAGCTGCAAATTCAGGTTCCACTAAAATGTATATATAAAAAGTTATATATGTAGCTAGCAACCACTGATAGGAAGAAAATTTGATAACATGAGTCAAAATTATCACAGATGCTTTGGAAGCTAGGAGACAAACGACTGTCCCTCTCCTCCTGACCAGCATTTATTTCTTTCAAAAATCTTAATTTTTCGTAAAATAGTTTTTTATTAAGGTTTGACTCATAGTTTCTAACACTTTGCATTGGCAATACTGAGCATATCTGATTTGTCTAAGGAACTAACTCACTTCTAAATGTAGGCTATTATACATCTGCTGTAGAAAAACATTTATTTTATACATACCACTCAAATGAACCAGTCCTCATGCTCATCCCTTCCTTCTAGATCTAAATCCATAATCCTTGCACAGTTCAAATGTAAGCTGAATTCAGTGTGCGTTCTGTATGGATTAAACACCAGCATCATGTATTTGTTCATCTATCCTCTCCAATACCCTCAACAGTCACTTAGAGAGTTCCGTTGATAGGCACAGGAATCACAATTGGGATGAAGCATAATATAATTGTGATCTGATCTGTTATGTTATATTGTGATATACTTTAAAGTAATTTGAAGGTAAAGGGGTCTTCTATAAGGGACATATGAATAAAGAGATTAATAAGGGCATAAGGCTAGATTGAATTCAGGAATGGTGATGTATATTATGTATATGAACTAGCAGGGTGTGTGTTTGGTGTTGTGAGAAGGTTTTCTTGGGGGGGATGTGTATGTATATAGCTTGTATGTAGGCACACCCACACATGCACACAAATTGTATGTGTATGCGCACACATTTTGAGTGGTAAAAGCCACCATAGCCACTGTAAAGACAGGACTGCCTTGGTTTTGCATTCTTAGCATGAATCTAAACAGGTTGATTTGGTACAGGATACCCTATATCATCTGTTAATGAAGTGAAAGTTAAGTTCAAGCTTGGTATAACTTAAGACCAATTTCAGCAGAGAAAGATTTTCTGGCCTCTGAAAGTATTGCCTAAATGGGATGGTAGGGTTTTTGTAGTTTAAACAAGCAGTTCTCCACTGCTGGTTCATGGCATTAGAAGTAAAAACAGGAGGTGATTGACATTCCCTAGGCTTGATCCTTAGTAGAGCTATGACAAACTACTCAGGGTGAATCTCCCTTCACTGTGTCCTGCTGTATAGTTTTCAGTGAGGGTAAAGTATGAGAAAAGAAATTTTAAAAATTCAGAAAGTACAATAATATTTCTGGAAAGTAAAATGTCAGGAAAAGTCCTGGGAAGGGTCTGTTAACTAGTGTTAGTATTATGAACTCATGGCAAAATTGAGCATTTTATCACTGAGCTTCTAAATTATGTTGTCCAGCAAGTAAAAGTAAAATAGGTTAATCTTTTCAGATTAATTACTCATTGAGTTCTGTTTGGAGAACCAGAATTTATTCTAAATAAATCATGATCATTTGTCTCATTCCATCTTATCTCCTGCTTTGTTTTACAGAAAATCTCTCAACATGTAATAGTGATAAAAAGTAGGGCTGAAGAAAACAGTCTAATATCATATTTGTGAAAATGGTGTCTTTTTGATACAATTTCATGCAAAATTTTAACCTGGGTATAATATGCAGAAAGATTAATTCTCAGTTGATGTCCAGAAAGCTAAAGTTATTTTCTACATATATTTTTTTAATGTGCTTCTGAAAATAGATCTTGCTGTATTTCTCATTCTAGTGATTTCAGAATTTACTGTTTTCTTTTTGCATCTGCAAATCATGGTCCAGCAAAAGTTTGGATAGAGAATTTTCATTTTAAAAGAAGTTTTCTGTAAATAAAAAATTCCAATGAAAACTGTTTGGAATGAAAAATATTATATAATATAAAGTTTGTGATTTCTTTTTATCAAAATGATACCAGTAAAGGAAAGTTATTCTTAATAGAAGTGATTCTGAAAATTTCTGCCTTTAGTTTTCATTTTCAGCTGTCATAGTAATAGCAACCTTCTCCCATGCTCAGCCAATCAAACAAAACCCCTTTGCTCACCCATCAATAAAACGTAAAATATTTGAAATAATTTAAAAAATGACAGACACTGCAGTTTTGCTGGTGAAGAACATAAGACAGATGCAGTTGTACCAGCAAAGGAGTCTCTTGTCTGAATAGCATATTACATTGAGAATATGGGAAATTAGAACATTAATTTTTAGTATTTGCTATAAATATATAGCTATGAATTTACATAAACCCTGAGACATGTAAGTAACTCTAAAAGACTAAGTGGATATTAGTTGCTGGCTAGTAGCCCTAACAGAGACATACAAGAGCTATTTTAAGATTATACTTCAAGCTGATCTTGCTTGTAGGGTCTGTCCTGCAAACTTCAACTTAAACTGTTCTTGCACAATTAAGGACTATTTCCGACAGTTGAAAGGATTTATCCTTGTAATGAAAAAAAATAGATCATTTTATAATTCTGCTTCATACCAGGTTGCTTTATCTCAGTTGCTTGCTGTTAGACAGGTTTTTAACCACGGATCCGAAAATGCATCAGAATACATTTTAGTAACAATTAATTTTAATTTTTAACAGTTACAATGTTTAATGAACAACCTAAAATTAATGGTGTAATAAAAACTTAAATTTCAAGTATTGCCCCCTTTTGATGCTGTCAGAATAGTATTTTCTGTTCCCTTTGTTGATTATCCTAGTGGAAATAACTTTATTTATTTTGCATGTAATGCATATATAATGCATTTTATTTATACAGAAGCATTTAATTTAAATTACTGTTTTAAAATGGAACATGTCGGAATAATATACTTTACTGTGCTTTAACCATACATTTATTCAGAATTATTTAATAAAAAGAATCTGATATATTGATGTGTGAAATAGCTGCAGCTTTTCATGAATTCAGTTCCTAGTGTTAGTACAACGTAGATCTTTAGGAACTGCTAAGCACTAAAAAAAGACCTTACAAATAGGGTGAAATGGAAGAGGGTAACTCCAAAGGCAATTATGAGAGAATTCTAATAACAATAAATGGTCTTAACAGTAACTGGAAATACTGTATTTAAAAAAAAAACAAACTGAAGGATGGAAATGAAATTTCTTGCCCAATTAGCAACATTATTTGCAGTGTGTCTGTTTTGCTTGGATAGTGATAGCCAGCACCCAGACTTCCTTGTGCTTTGTAAGTAGCCTCTCGCCTTTCACATGATCATATTCCCATGCAAAGTATTATTTCTATTCAATGTTTATAAAACCAAGTCTTAGGCTTCTTTTCTGGGAGAAAGTCATCAAAGTTTTGACATAATACATAGTTTCCCAAAACCTAGTAAATTATAGTGTCTACATTTTGGCCTAAGTTATTTGAGGGAAACATGAGCTCAGTACTAAAAAGGGAAGTCTTCGTTCTTTGTTTAATCATTATTTAGTAGAATTTTCTCCACCTCTTTCCTTTGCTGTTTTGTACATCCTCCACTGGCAAAGACTAATATGCACTAACTTTGGCTGAGGAAAGACTGAAAACTATGCCAGATGAGAATATGGTGGCAATGGGATTTGATTCTCCTTTAATGCATAGATCTGAAGGAATAATAACACTCAATTTGGCAGAAATGCACTGGGAGGGGAAGATAAGCAGCTCCGTTAAACATGGGAAAGCTGAGAAATGGAGTTCAGTGTATACAGGAGGTGTTAATGTGCTGTTGAGCCTGAGGCAACAGAGGGACAATGCCCTCAGAAATACCTGCCTATCTCCTGTGACTTCACCATGTGTATTTGGGCAGAAAGGGAGCAATGAACTCTGGAAAAAAATTCCGCTATGTTCTGTACCTTGTTTACAGTCTTATCCAGTGTCTGATACCAGTGTCTCTCTTGTGCCCATAGGACAACCCTCCCCAGAGAATGATAATACAATAAAAGACCTGCTGCCAGAGGATGCTGGGATTGATCACCAGACTGTCCACCAGCTCATCACTGTGCTAATGAAGTTCATGGCCAAGGATGAGAGCAGCGCTGAGTCGGACATCAGCAGCGCTAAAGCTTTCAACACAGTCAAGCGCCATCTGTACGTCCTGCTTGGTTATGATCAGCAGGAAGGATGCTTCATGATTGCACCGCAGAAAATGCGTGTTTCGACCTGCTTTAATGCCTTTATTGCTGGAATAGCCCAAGTAGGTGAAGGCACTTACTAACTTTTTGCAGCTATTTCTCATTGCCTGTGGTTGAAATGGTGGTAGCACAGCCTTCTTTGTACCAAAATAGTGGCTGAGTGTGGTAATCCTACTTAAACCTTCTTAACACCTCTTCAGTTGGTGAAAGAATTTGGGAACAAGGGTGGCTGCTTGTTCTTTATTCTTAGAAGGCTCTGTATAGCCTAATAAACTGCTTTCTGTAGGTTTTTGCTTTGCAGTTAAAAAGTAAATAGTTAGATAGAAGTATGCTCATTTATAACTTCCTGCTAGTACTCTAAACTTGCTGCATCATTGGCGCAGAGATAACAGTTTTCTGTGCATGCAGGCATGCAAATACTACCACTGTATGAAAAATCAGAGACTGCTCCAAACCTCTGCCCTCTTTCCCTAGCTTTTGAATTTCTTACTTTCCTCACATGTCATTTCCTTCTTTCCCATTCAGAAAGACCTGGGACCCTGTTTTCTTGCCTGTTGCCCTACAAGAATGGCCTGTAAACTTTTTGACATTCTGCACTTTGCAGGAGACTTACTCTCCTTTTTTTAGAGCTCACCAGGACTTTCTGCTCTCCCTTTCCTAGGCAGTGGTGCCACCATGGTGAAATTCTGCCTATATTGCTATGATAAATGACCGAGCATATCCTTGCCTTGTGCCTTCTTTCTCCGTCTTGTAAGGGGGACCTTAATTTCCTACCTCACAAAGCTCTTCTAAGGCTCAATCAATTCTTACTGATAGAGCAGTTGGTGATGCTAGGCTGAAGAACATTTCACACTTGCAGAGTATTCTTATTATTTGCAAACAAGCATCATCATCACTTCCACACTTTTTCCTTATCACAGTCTCTCATAAAGGATTACCGTAGGGGAGAGAGAGGGCTCTGATTTCAAATCTCCCCCAACTCTTAAAGTGCCCACTGTAACCTTCAAACATTGCTCAAAGTTATCCTGGCCTCTTCTGTATCTGCAATTCTTATCAGGATTTTCTGGTTCATACATTGGAATCAGTGATTTTTTGGAAGTCAGTTGTAGTGTAGATACTTGGATATAGAATCATAGAATTATTAAGGTTGGAAAAGACTTCTGAGATCATCTAGTCCAACCGNAGGCAGCTTTCCAGCCACTCTTCCCCAAGCCTGTAGTGTTGCCTGGGGTTGTTGTGACCAAAGTGCAGGACCCGGCACTTGGCCTTGTTGAACCTCATACAATTGGCCTCGGCCCATCGATCCAGCCTGTCCAGATCCCTCTGCAGAGCCTTCCTGCCTTCCAGCAGATCGACACTCCCCCCCAGCTTGGTGTCATCTGCAAACTTACTGAGGGTGCACTCAATAATATACTTTCACAGTCATGGAGATGACAGGTGTCTATGTTTCAGCAGGCAAAATAGAAGGTTTTAATGGAAACTGGGTAGCTGCAAATGCATCCTGATCTATTGTCTCAGAGCACCATTGCTATGTATTGTTAATCATCTTTTACTTGTACAGTTTTGAGCTGAAGCATGTAAAAGGAGATCCAGGCCTGTTACCATTGTATTGAGAGTCTGGAAGTGGCAGTTCAGATTGCAGGGCAGTATCTTCCACATTTTTTTACATGTTTTCCAAGTTTGTATTCCCAAACTTCAGTGATCATAATTGACCTGATTTTCAGAATTGCTACTTACTGCAATGCTGAATATCAGTCCCTGTTTCTTCTTCCACCTTTAAAATGTCTTGGGATAGCTGAATTCACCATTTCTGTTTGAAAAGCTTCACAGTTGAATCCTGGCTCCCCCGACGTCAAATGGAGTTTGAGAACTTCAATAGGCCAGGATTTTTTTCCATGTAGCAGACATCAAAACTTTAATTCATACTTTTGGGGGATTTTTTTCTTAGCTGTAGGGCTGCTTTGTGTTGGGAATCTCCTTTGGTGCAAGGGAAATACTGTTTGCAATCTGAAGATGCATTTAGAGTGAAAACTCAGTATGGAGCTCTTAGGAGATCTATTTCAGTTACACTCCCTCCCCTAGTCATAAGTACTTGCTTTCCCCAGTCAGCTCTACAAAGGTTTGCATTGGTCTAGCTTGCTGATTTGTTGGTTTTGATTCCAAGCTTGATTGGAATAGTCTGTTCAAGTAAAAAAACTAAAATCAAATGTCTCAGTATTTGGCATCATAAAATGTGAGTATTTGGAATTCTTGAAAGCATAAAATGCCTTTTTCCCTCCCTAGCAGCCGAAGTGGGCAAGTTTTGGTGTTTGCAGTCAGTGTGGTATTGCCCCACGTGGTGGCAATGTTGTACAAGCCTGTCAGAGTGGGGAAGCCAGCAGTGCCGGCTGCCGCTCAGCATCCCAGGCTCAGCTTTGCTCAACATTTGCAGCATCATTTATTCCAGGTCTTCCTGTGCCAACTTAAAAAATGGGCCTGCTCAGCTTAAGACATGTCTGTATTACAGTGTGTGCTGTGTTAAGGCAGGGATCTGTCTTCCTTGTATGGATGAGTTTTTCCTAACTGTGCTATACAACTGTATCTCACCCTGAGGGCGCAAGGCATTGCAGAGTAGTACCAAATTTGGTGATTATATATCATCTGTTCAACAAACTAACCCTACATGGATAGACATGAGATTCATCTATTTAGCTTTATGCATGCAGTGTAAAAATTTGAGACAGCTGCACATCAAACTGGAGAATTTTACATGGAAAAACCTCTAGTCAGCTTGTTCAGGATGGAACTTGAGAGATGGGTTCTGTGTTTGTAAATGAGGATTATCCCCTTGATCTAATAAAAACAAAACCAAGAGAAGAAATACAGACCTGAAGGAAGTGGGTGATATAGATGAAACTGATGTTTGTGTCTGCTTAGATGTAGAGGGCTTCAGATAAAGCGCTAAGTCCACTGAAACTGCAGGGATGGGTTAGATCTTGGAGGATGTGCTGGAGTTTGCTTGGCCTGCTGTTATACCTTCCTGGATGTCAACCAGGATAGGCTGGAGTCAGAGACAAGGCTTTGCAGATCCTTGTTATGATCTAGTTTAGCTGCTGATTTCAGGACATTAGCTATTTTTATTTAAAGCCGTATGTTGCAAGACTGATGAGAAGATAATGAAAAATACCAGCACAGTTTCCATTAAAAACACAGTTGTGTCAGGGCAGTGAGAATACGTGCCCCCACTGCACCTAACCATCAGGATTCAGACCTCTAGGATAGGTACCAAATAGCATGATGCTTTTCAAAGGTCATGATGGAAGCAAGGCTTATGACTAAGTAATAACAGCAACCTGTCTACAGTGACACCACCATTTAAAATTGATGAGCATTTTATTTAGAGCAAGATATTTTTCATTAGCTTTATTCTTGGATCCGTTAGGATTTGCATGCTTAGACTTTCTGCATAACATCGCAGACAGAGTCTTACCTTTGCTATAGTGAAGAGTGGCATTTTTGTCTCATTACCTGATTCCAGAACACAGGGCTTAAAAAAATCCAACAGTTAATGTTGCAAGCCTGATGAGAAAATAATGAAAACTGGCAACACAGTGTTAATACAAAACCCCCAAATAACTGAAATACTCCCCCCCCCAAAAAAAAAACCCCACAAACCCGCAATCGCATCATATTTGTTAAACATGGGATATACCTAATATGATTTTGTCTGTTGAAATATGATCAACTTGTGCTATAATACAAGGCTATCCCAGCATAACGTATTCTATGAATTTGCCAATGTATGTTAAGATTTAGACTGTGCAGGATGAAGGGCTTTCAGAACATACCTTGTTTTGTTTCATTTTATGTATCTAGCTAAAATGAGAACCTGGCAAGCAGGCAGAAAGTTTCTAACTGATAGTGAGACTTCCTTAAAAATGTCTGTTTCTTTTCACTTAGTTGAGGTATTAGTTATTTTGCTTTTCAGCATCAGTGGATTTGATTTTGGTGAGCTAACTCCTGTGCTGATATTCTTTTCAGGTGATGGACTATAACATCAACCTGGGAAAACATCTTCTTCCCTTGGTGGTGCAGGTGTTGAAATATTGCAGTTGTCCTCAGCTAAGGCATTACTTTCAGCAGCCTCCTCGCTGCTCCCTCTGGTCCCTCAAACCTCACATTCGGCAGATGTGGCTAAAGGCTTTGCTTGTCATTCTCTATAAGGTGAGTGGTCTTTAAAAAGACACTGTCCACCTTAAAATGTGCACATCAATTTGAAATTTATTACAGGGAACACCTAACTGTACTGCAAGTGAAAGGAACTGTAAAGAACACTTTTCTTTGATTTGCTTACTCACTGTATTTAATTTCAGTGTTTGAAGTAGGTAGGCTTTCATCTGTGCTACTGATCTATTAGTTCTGCTGTCTATATTGTCTTTCACATGGTGACCTGAGAAAGAAACATATGGATCTGAAAATAGGAAAATGCTCTATAAAGTTCCAATGAATAGTATTTCAAGCAACTTAGAATTAGTTTTTAAAAAAATTAGTAACTTTAAATGAGGGGTCAGCTTAATAGCTTGCATTCCTTAGTTAAGTGATGCTTTTTAGGAAGCGTTAAAATGTAATGTGTTTTTATGCACTAAAATGGAGCTGTGAATACCTTTGATATGCTAAAAAAGTTTCTAGCAGGTCTGTAAGGCATACAAGAAAGTGGAGACACTAGAAATGAATGCTAACATACTGATTGAAATCAAGTATTTGGAGAATAGTTCTTATGAGAGACCTTTTGTATTATTATTAATAGTTGGTTTTGTCATATAAAAGTCAAGAAAATAATATTATTAAATCTTACTAATAGGGAATTTTTAATTTTTTTTAAATAATTCTGTGTACAAAGCTGAAAACAATCCTGCTTCTCACAATGTATTTAGGAATGTATGATCAAAGGAAGGCAAAGGGTATCCAGCTGACAGTATTCGTGTCATTTTTCTATTTTACTGCCTAAATGTTTATCCAAGGAGAAAGGTTAGTTTTTAAGCTGAAGTTTTTCTCTTTCACTGAACAGTACCCCTACAGAGACTGTGAAATCAGCAAGATTGTACTTCACCTAATCCACATCACAGTCAATACCCTCAACGCTCAATATCACAGCTGCAAGCCCCATGCAACTGCTGGTCCTTTGTATAGTGACAACAGTAACATAAGCCGATACAGTGAAAAAGAAAAAGGTACTTCTAACACTCTCGTTTATATGATAGTCATTGATTTAATTCATTATGTCTTGCAGATGTTGTAGAAATGAGTAAATATGGCCTGAATTTTAGAACATAATAATCAGAGTTAAGTCCAAGGTATGACTTACCTGATCAGCTATAGCCATCTACAGTGAAAGAAATTCACAATTTCTCTGTAGGCTTAGCATAGCACAGCAGTCTAACTTCTCTTGGAGGGAGTGTACCTTAGACTTAGTAGTTCAGTCACCATGCCTGGATAGTCCTTGGCCTTTCTATGATAATATTAACTGATCATGCCCACACACAAGGTGTGCAACCAGCCAGATACTACATTCTGATTATACTTTATAATAACATGGCATAGTAGCAAATACTTGATGTTGAAAAGAGAAAATGGTGAATTCAGTCTACAGTTTGCTTTTCTCTGTAAAAGGAGCTGAAGTTGGCTAGCTTACATGCAGAGGTATATGATGTAGATGTCTAAAGGCAGAAGAGAATGGTTCAACCCTTAGAGTCTCTGTCCGATTGTTAACTCTGTATGTGCTTGCTAGCTGTAACAGAGGTACTCTGGTGGTGTGAACTGGTATAAGGTTGGGGCTTGAAATAACATGGTGTCACTGAGTGTAGTTCCTTACAATTGTGACATCTATGACGTGATAAGTATTTATGATCAAAGTTTAACAGGTTCTTTTGATGTTAATCGGTAGCTGCCTTTCAGCTATTTTGCCTTTTAGCTGCTTATTTGCTATTTACATCCTCCTTCTCAAACAGTCTTCCTAGCATGCAGCAAACTTTTCTGAAGATTATGAGAAGCATTCTTTTTATGTGTGTCAGCACCTTTTCCTCTTTTGCTGCTTGTTGCTCATAAAAAAATATCCAGCAGAACAAGGACCCAAAATTTTGTTTACCTGAACACCCTATTACTCAGCTCTAGCAAATTAAAGCAGCCTTAAAATGGATGTAAATGATGTATTGCGTATTCTCACTCACTTTTTTTTTGTATTGCTAGAGGAGAGCTAAGAGGAGTCAGATAACTGTGGACTTACTATGAATTTGTCTTTGGTTTGAGCTGAGTTAATGACTTAATTCATAATGACTTAAGAATGTTGGTGGCAGTAGTAACACATTTATAAAATGCATTCAATTTCTGGATTGATTTTGAGCCGTTTCTAAGACAAAGCAAGGTGCCTAAGTACCCAGCCTGCTGGTCACAGTAAGTGCCAAGTTAAGTTTAGAAAACTCGTGTTCCAATCCCATTTCTAACGTTGATTCCCTGGGTGGCCTTGTGTCACACTTCGTCATTGTTTCCCTATGTTTAAAGTAAGGAGAATAATATTTACTTGCTTTCCAGAGATGTTGTGAAGGGCTTTGGACTGCTCAGAAGTAGAGAACCATAAATGGGTAAATTTTACTGTGTAAGTGCTGACTTAATCATAGAGCTGATTCTCCTCCTTTGCCGAAGTGCTGCAGAAAAAAAGGATGTCAAAAACTTCTCTTCCACCTGCAAAGAAGCAGCCAATACAATTCCATAAGGACTTGGAAAGTTGAAGCCTTTCCCACCATTTCTAAGGAGGCTTGTTGAGTCTCTGGTCAGGTAGTGTGTATGCTGCTGTCATCATCAAAGATGGTGTTTAGATGATCAACAGATGAGAGTTTCATTGTCAGGCAGCAGGAATCCCTATGCTAAAGATGGATTTTCCCACTATTGAACCTTTTTCCTAACTTTTCTGCCAAACTTTGTTGTGGGGATCATGGCAAGTGTACAGACTATTGTAGACCTGATGATAAATCTTGTGAGAAGAAGAAATTGTTGCCAAGGGGAAGAAGAAGTTAGACACGTAGGACATGATGTTAAGTGATCTCCTAACTTATTAAACCTACTCCCTGTAGAAATTCTTACTGTCAACTTTAATTGATTTTTCTGGATTCATCACATCAATTAAGTATCTTATCCTTGATGCTTTTAGGTGGCAGTTCCATAGCTTCACATGTAGTAGAAACTTTCCTCCAATTTCAGAGCTGAAGATACTAATGTCCAGTTTAAGTCTTCAGTTTTTGGCCATTCTAACTCTTTGGCTTAGTTGCCTTTTCATTCCTAGACATCAAATGCATTTCCTCTCCATGTTTGCTTGCTAGAATAAATAGGGCAAACTTTTTTGTTTCTTCTCTTGAGTGCTCTGTTTTCTGTATTGTCCCAGTAGTGTTTCTTATTTCCTTGGAGGTGAATCAATACACATGATACAGATTTTTCCTTTTTAAATTTCTTTTTTATAGCCATTTCATATAGGTGATGTGGTTATTTTTTGATGGGTAAATAGATTTGGATCTTTCTTACTCTCTGCTGTTTTCAACCAGCAGGCCTCAAATTAGAGCATAATGTTTTACTGTTACTACTTAGATCAATAATTTCATAATTCATACTCTTAAGTCTTATTCTATTACTATTACCAGCTTCCCAAGATTACCCATTTCTTCTTTTTTCACTTTCCTATTTTGCTGCTTTATTACTGACCTTGCAGTTCTTGTACTGATTTTGATCTTCTTCGATTTATCATTTCTCACTGAGCACCATAGAAGTTATTTACTCAAGTCAGTATCCAGGCATATTCTACTCCTCCCATCTAAAGAATCTGTATTATTATTAGTAGGATAGATAAGCTTAGAATGGTGAAAGCTTTGAAAGACTTTTGTTGCATTGTAACCCGTTTTTCATTTATCTCTGTCCTTTCTGACCTTAATTCAAGATATAACAAGAATGGCAAAGTTATACCTGGGATATAAATTTTCTTGCAAACTTCAGGTGATTCTTCATTTTTCCAATTCACGTCTAATTGAAACTAGCTGAGGTTTTGTTACACAGACAGCTTTTCATTCAAGGAATTGCACTCTCTTAAGAGTAATAAAGTTTTTTCTTTCTCCAGCAGAGGAAGACAGTGTTTTTGATGAATCTGATATTCATGATACACCAACTGGACCTTGCAATAAAGAATCTCAAACTTTCTTTGCAAGACTGAAAAGAATTGGTGGCAGCAAAATGGTGAAATATCAACCAGTTGAGATGAATGCTCAGAGAAGTATGAATTGTTTTGTTGGTATGAACTCATACAGAAATACAATTTCCTAGTCTTAGTTTCAAGCTACCACCTTTCTTTGTAGAATTTATTGCACTGCCTAATTTGAATACAAGGACTCTGTCTGACTTTTGAGAGCAGGTACTCCTCATTTCCCTGAATGAATGCTCTTACAGGAGTCTCAAAGTAGGCACTCCAGAATAAAAATAACTAAAATCAGCAGTTGTTTTCTGAAAATGTAAGCTCTTTCGAATATAAAAATGTTTATGAGGATTTGTTGCAATTTTCTTCCACCATTGGGCTGAAGATTTTTACTCAAATTTATTTTTTTCCAGAATTTTTTTTTTTTT
>VZTL01062251.1:0-15496 GCA_013400535.1 Scopus umbretta | reverse complement strand
TAACATTTCAATATACTAAAGATGTGTTTCCATCTGACTTGAACTGCTCAAGGCCAGGGCAGGTCTTTCATCATCATAGTTAAAAGGCTCTCAGCAAAGTCAAACAGAACCTCT
Organism: Scopus umbretta; assembly: GCA_013400535.1. Lineage (NCBI taxonomy): Eukaryota > Metazoa > Chordata > Aves > Pelecaniformes > Scopidae > Scopus > Scopus umbretta. The sequence continues at coordinate 15,382 of VZTL01062251.1, read as the reverse complement.
TCACTGTGAATTTGAGCAGGGTCTCGGTAATTCCCTTTCACAGATGCATGCCTGCAAGGAAAACTTAAAACTTTTATTGCTGCTCTCTGATGTACTGGCATTCTACTAAAATAGAAAGTCTTCAGAGAGGATATACCAATGACCTATTAAAAATGTTGAGTTTCCATCACTAGAAGCCTTTAAGAAAAGAATGTGAAAATGTCAAAAAAAGAACATGATTCTGAAAAGGGATGAAACAAATGACTTCTTGAAGTCTATTCTAGTTGCACTTTTATATGACTCAGTGACTTAGGACATACAACCCCAACTTCCCTACGGTAAGCTAATGTAGTTTCCAGAAGACACCAAGTCCTGCTTTTGTTTCCAAACATGTTAAAAGCACAAAAAGTATCAAGCTTCAAGGGGGTACAGGACACGAATCCCCAGTTTGAAGAAATAAACTGTAATTGTAAATACATACCTTACAAGTAAATTACTCATTTTATTTATGAGAAAAGACTGTGGGTGTTACAGCACTTACAGAACACACTTTCAAATACCATAAATGTACACATCAACCTGGAAACATAACATCAACATGCAGAATACACAGAGAACTTTACACTTATTCTTCAATAAACAGAACATTATTGAACCATATACTCTGTGTTTGCCCATTATCTCATTGTACAGCATTATCCATTTTACTACTGTAAAATAAAATAATATTTACTGCCTTCAAGTGTAAACACCTGACCCTATTACAAGTCAGTTCAGAACTGCTACACAATGTGCAATGTTAGACCACATTTTCATAAAAAAACCCACAAAGAGTGGTGACACCAATTACCACCCTAAAGCTACAATCCTTTGTGAAAACATCTCATCAGAAACAAACAAATTTTCTTAAACTGGTGTTTTAAAATACTGGAAGAAAAAGAGAGGAGTTAAAAGGTGCTAGAAGTAATCAGCACTCAGTCTAATGGATTAATTAAAAAAGACAGAAACAACTCTTATGTCTACTTGGAAAAGCTGTTTGTATAAACTTATTTGCACGATCATTAAAAATGTGATAAAATGGAGTACTTGGCCTCGATCCTCAAAGAAATTTGTTAAACATTTTCCCATAACTTTATAAAATGAAATTGTAGAGAAAGAAACATGCAAACATACCCAATACCTTACACATGCCATTAATACAGATATCTCGGCTGTGCCTTCCTTCAAAGCAAGGAGTACCATCAGTGACTGCATCAAGCATCTTCTCTGAAAAATGGCCATCTATTGGGCGACAGTGAAGCTCACAGGGGTTTGCTGAAAGGAAAACAAAGGTACTTTCTCAGAAAATGCTTCAATGGGACATTGAACTGTAATGCACAGGGAATGACAGTATGCTTTACTGCACCATTCTCTCACTTTCCGTGGCATTTGCTGACAGAAATGGCCTAGTTAGAAGCATAACAGGGCCAGGGTCGTACTGTTAACACAGTCTTGATAAATGTCACTTGTGGACTTCTAGGAAGCAGTTGGAGGCTGGTCTGGTGTGAGGGCTAGTGCCCTCACACTTCCACGCTCTCCATTGCTGGTACAGTAACAGCCAGCTAGCTGAGTTGAGCAGTAACAAGGTCATCAGCTGTGATGGAGAAAGGAATGGGAAACCAGCAAAACCAACCGTTATTAATGAGGGGAAAGGAGGAATCTGGGGGCGAGATTGCCAAGAACACTGACAAACAACAGTTTTCCACCAGCTGATGACTAAGTGATTTCAGAGATGATTTATAACTGCTTATCACTGCTGCCAGCCACTCTGAGAGCACAGTCAAATGGTTGGTTCTAATCTTCTGCAATGTCAGTAGAGTGTCACAACACTGCTTATTTTCAGCTATCTGCTGGCACTTAATAAATTATTTCAAACACTGTACTTTTTTCCTGCTTGGCAACTTATGAAATGGGGATAATATTGGTGGGTCTGACAGACACAGGCTGTTCTTGGCTCAGTGTGCATGGAAGCAACAGGGAAGAGAAAAGCTGTAGCAAAAGCAATCTGTGGGTCTCTGAAACAAGATTTTCCGCAATGGATCAGCCTTAGTCTATTCCATCCATGGGGCCAAACACTCACTGCTTTGCCTCACAGACAATAGCCCTTGGGAATGGGAAATTTTGAAATCCAGGGTTTGGGAGAGCACACAAGTTTCATAAATAAGTTGCGTACATGGAAGACGAGCTAGAACTGAAACCAGGGCCAAAGCAAAGACCGATATAATTCCTGCCCTTATATCACTCCCCGGAAACCCTCCAGCAGAGCCAGACCTATCTGACCAAAACAAAAACAAAAACAAAAACAAAAACAAAAACAAAAACAAAAACAAAAACAAAAGCAAAAGCAAAAACAGAAAAGAAATTATCCACTGTCATATTGATAAGGGACAGCAATGGAGGACCTGTCTTCTGGTTTTGGTCTGTTCCAAGACCCCAGTCTAGCCAGTTGTGAAAACAATTTGTTTATGCTCAGCAAGCTGAAATGCTTTGCTAAGCAAAGTAGTGGGCCTTAAAACCTCCAGTCAGTAGGGTCTTCAAGGCACCATTATTGAGTCGTTTTAATACAATCTTCCTGTGTGCTCCAGAGGTGCGTCTGCTGAGTGACAATTTCATCCTGTGCCTGACAGAGACGACAAAAGCTGCCTCTTGGTCTCAGAGGGATGCAAGGTAACTATACACCTTCTACACCCTGGCAAATTAATTTCATTCTCTTCTTTCTTCCCCTTCCTCCCCTTCCTCCTTTGTTGACCTGGCTTGTGTCATACAAAGAACTGTATTTAAAATTAGAGGAATTTCTAGCAATGAGAGAAATTCCAACTTTTGGTAATGCAAAGAAACTAAATAATTTCCTGCAAAAGGGTTTATTCTTTCGAAGGGGGAAATTCGCTTTCATTGCTCTGGTTTGTACAGTACCAACATATATGCAGCACCATGCAGTGCACAGAAGGGACAGCAGCTCCTGCCCCCAAAGTGCTTGCAGCTCAAGGACTGAATCCCACACAGCCTGAGCTTTAAAACTATGAATCTCAGTCATGTAAACAGATCTCTGCAGAACTGGGATCCAAAAAATAAAACAAGGGACGTTAAAGGAAATCCAAAAACTTAATGAGGAGTTCTGTGTTTTCGTTCTTGTCAGTAGAGCTAAAATGGCATCTTAGTAATGTTGTGCTTGTGGCTTCTCAAACAAAAGATGCCATCATAAAGGGCAAGAGAGTGATTAGAGGCAGAGGACACAGGTTAAAAAAATGGTGGAATCCAAGGTGATACGAGTCATGTTCAAGAATATCAATGGAGATAGAGCTATAAAAGAGTCTCAGGCAAGAACATTAAGTTTGTAATACTTATCGGCCCTCAGCTCCTCTGTGAAAACTGCCAGCCATAACATCCATCAGTTGTTCTGATAAGAGCTGTCATGATAAGCAATACAAGTAATTTTACTTCTGTCTGCAGAAATCTTTTTCTGGCCATATGGCTAATTTGATTACTTTAGTTGTCTAAATTTTGTTTCACATTGCTTAGCTTCTCAATGCACCATTTTTCAAACAGAAAGCACAATGTAGTTACGAAAGGAGAATCCCAGAATTCCAACTAGTCTGTCACCTGCTCAGAATGGATCCTGATGGACACAGAGTTTGCATAAAGCCATTTCAGCTTTTACATTGTTCATAATGAAACACGTAGAGCAGCAGTTTGATATCTGCACCTCCTCCCTAGCTGTGCGCTGACATAACAAGACAGTATCCAATTTCATTTCAGAAATCACTGAGCAAGAAAAAGCAGGCAGTGCTGACATATCCCTGTCATAACTATGATGCTCTAAGTATATAACTCAGAAAAAGGTTGTGGAGAAAGATATCTCACTCACTAAGCCAAAATAAAAAGTAAAAAATAACTAACAAGCAAACTTTCAGACTTGCAAATGTTCATGATTCAAAGAAGGGCTTTCCAGGCATGAAAGTTTTTCTGGTTTTCCTAATTGTAGTAACTGATCTAAAATTAGATGTTACCTGTACCCACAAGTTTTGTATTGCTTTTCTTCCTATCAGTTTCCTCATTTCCACTGGAAATGAGAGGATATTGCTCCCTCCCCACTAACTCAATCCTATCCAACTCCATACTCCTGCCATCATTCTTCAAGTTATTTTGATATTTTATCTGCATAGAAGGCTGGTTAGTGCACCACTGAGGAAATTACCCTAGCAGTGTATTAGCCATTCATTTTCTAAAATTATTTACTTATCTATTGTTATTATTTTTTTACAGCTGAGCTCAGGGACCTGACAAAAGATCATGGCTCCATTATTTTAGGACTGTAAACCATATTAGAATCAGTCACTGTCCCCAAAAAGTCTAACATTTTACACACAAAACAGATACAGATGTAGAAAGTACTTTTATCTCCTGTTTTCAGATAGAGAACTGACACACAAGGAAAATAAATACATTTCCTGAAATGATGGAAGAACTTGAAAACAAAGACTGGCATTGAATTCAGGTTTTCTAAATCTTATTTCAGTCCTGAAAATCTGAATAGACTAAACTGAGATCAATATGAGCAACTAGGGTTGCTCAGAAGGAACTTATTTAAGCAGCTAGTTTAGTTTCAGTTACTTCAGCAAATTTAATAAATCATGATGAGACTTTAACAAAAAGGCTGCCATCTTAGTAACTTCTACACCAAAATATTCAGTAATTCTTGCAATCCAGCATATGAATGAAATACTAGATCCAATCTGTGAAGACTCAGTAATGACCATGCTCACACAATCCTTGTTCAGAAGAAGCACACTGAATTTCCATTTAAACAGAGCTGACTTCTGCCTGGGTAAAGCCTACAGAATTTTAACCATCCTTCCACACCAAAGTAGGATCAAAGCCATATAGACTGCTCCTGCTTAGATTGTATTTCTATCTACAATGATAATATTAATTCCTCAAACCTTCTAGGTAACCTGCTCTAATGTTTAACCACCCATATGGCAATAAATATTTCTTAATGTGTAACCTAAAGTTCCCTCATGATGTTTTGGCTGTTTCTGCTTGTCCTGCCTTTTATGGACATGAACAATGGCTGCATCTAGCTGTCTCTGGGGATTCCTGTACTGCTTGAGTGGAGGGGATGGGATGTTGCAGTATGAAGTACAGTGACAGAAAACTTGGTACCAAATGCAAGTTTGAAAGCAGAAGAGCAACATTCAAACCGAGCTGATAAGACCACGAGGTCTTGCTTTTCAAAGTCAGTTAACAAGGGCACAGAACTGCCTGGATCTCAACAGCTTCTTCCGGACCTGAGCACAACACTGAACGGAGCCATGCAGTCTTGCTAGCCTGTATCTCTACTGGCTCAGGAATAGGCATGCAATATAACCTTAGAAACTCTCTTCAAGTATTTGGCATTTCACTCCATCTTCTCTTTGCTAGAGCAAAACAAAACTCACTTTTCTCAACCTTTCCCATAAACAATGTTTTTCAAATCATTTGACTTCCACGTTGCTCTCCTGTAAACCTCCTCCAGTTTGGCTGCATCCTTCTGGCAGCGTGTTGCTCCTAGCTGGACATAAGATTTCAGCTGAGGTGCCACCAACACTCAGCAGCCTAGAAAAAATACATCCTATTTTTTACCTGTCATGCCCATATCCTGCACCAAGATTATGCTGCTGATTTGAACAAGGACAAGATCAATCCTCTAATACATAGGAGAAACCTAGATGTAATGGAAGCCCAAGCCACAGAGTGCCCATAAGTGCCCAGTGACTTACTTGTAATCAGAATGGGACTGAAGAAGCAAGCCAGCGAAGCTGAGTAAAACTCCTAGATTCAGGCAGGTGATGTTTTTCACTTGTGTATGTTATAATGGAGTTCAGATTCACCAAGTGTAAACAGAACAACATGAAGATAACTAGAAAGGAACATTCTCCCTTCCTAATTTAAATTTGTTGCCCTTGCAGTTGACTCCCATGAGTTCACATGCAGGAAGGATCCAGCTTAACCTGACTGAGAAAGATGTGATTAATGTATCTGCCAGCAGAAGATAAGGCTTCAATATTTTTTCCTACTTCACAAGGAAGAAAAGAGGTGGGCCTCTTCAAACCCTCACCTCTGTGAGAACTCAAAATTGGATGAAGAAATCAAAACAAGAAAATTAGAAAAGACAATTACCAAACACAGACCAAACGGGGAAAAAAAGCTGAGATGAAGCTACTTTATCACTTCAGCCAAGCTTGGAACTCCAAAAGAAAGTTTAATTTCAAAGTCATAGCAGCAGAAACATTACCTCATGCTGTTAGCTCAGCTCCTGTGACTGTATCAATACAGATCTTACTTGATACACAGACATATTGTGGAAGAAATATGAAATTTAAAACACATCAGCAACATAACCTCTATCTGCCAGTACATGAGATGTTCCCGGCACTGACTGAGAAAAGAAAGGTATTTATATGATTCAGTGTAGGACTCATACTTGCTACATGGAAGTTAAGCTCTGAGAAGCTATCAGATTCAGGTAAATGTAATTTGACAAATGATATGAAATAACTAAATAAATGTGGGGTCAGCCTGATGGCAAGAGAAGTAGATTAGCATCAAAGTCTGACTGAAGTATCAAAGTAGGGGCCTGGGTCATGAGAACAATTCAGAAAATATCCTGGTCAGAGCTGCTGGATACTTTAGCCACCCTTGAACCTGGAAGTCCTCTTCACGTTGAGACTCTCAGGGATACTTAGGTGCTCCAGCTTGAGCACATGGGTTTCTTTGCTCCATGGCAAATCCACAACAGGACCATGCAAGTTCCCCAACAGGCCCAAACTCATTTAAAACACAAGGGAAAAATCCCAGTTGGAACCTTAAGTACAGTTAACCTAGGTAACAGCAAGATGCCATTCACTGCTTTTCTGCCAAGTTGCTTGTCAAAGCTGCTTGTTGCATCTCAACTTATATTAAATCATAAGCTATTCAAAAAGAGTCTTTGTCCTCTTGTGAAGGTACAATTTACACAACAGAAAAGGACATTACGACAGTGTTTAATTTTGTGACGTTCATTAGAACTGGCTTATGTAAGCTACGAAACTAAAGCCAGGAGAGAGAATTGTGAACCATCTAGAACATCTACTGTTTTTCCAGCAGGATGAAGGAACAGAGAATGTCTAAAATGACTCAAAATGTCCAGCTCAGGGTTTCATCTCCTCAGCTAGATGCTTCCACACAAAAACTGTTACATGCATGCAGGGTTTGGGAAAGTTTCATATTTTCTTTTCCCCTTATATCCCATATGCAGCACAAGAGGATTTAAAATGCCTGATAATAAAACACAAGCTGTATTGGGTTTGCGTAGCAAGGTTTTGGTAGTGGGGAGGGCTACAAGGGTGGCTTCTGTGAGAAGCTGCTAGAAGCTTCTCCTATGTCCTGATAGAGCCAATGCCAGCTGGCTCCAAGATGGACCCGCCACTGGCCAAGGCTGAGCCCATCAGCCACAATGGTAATGCCTCTCTGATAACATATTCAAGAAGGGGGAAAAATACAACCAGGGACACAAACTGCAGCTGGAGTGAGGAGTGAGAATATATAAGAGGAACAGTCCTGCAGACACAAAGGTCAGTGAAGAAAGAGGGGGAGGAGGTGCTCCAGGCGCCAGAGCAGAGATTCCCCGCAACCTGGGGTAATGACCATGGTGAGGCAGGCTGTCCCTTCTGCAGCCCATGGAGGTCCGTGGTGGAGCAGATAACCACCTGCAGCCTGTGGAGGACCCCACACTGGAGCAGGTGGATGCCCGAAGGAGACTGTGGCTCCATGGGAAGCCCGCGCTGGTGCAGGCTCCTGGCAGGACCTGTGGACCCATGAAAAGAGAGGAGCCCATATAGAGTAGGTTTGCTGGTAGGACTTGTGACCCCATGGGGGACCCACGCTGGAGCAGTCTGTTCCTGAAGGACTACACCCTGTTGAAGGGACCCAGGCTGGAGGAGTTCGTGAAGAACTGCAGCCTGTGGGAAGGACTCAGATTGGAGAAGTTTCATGGAGGACTGTCTCCCGTGGTGGGGACCCCACGCTGGAGCAGGGGAATATTGTGAGGAGTCCTCCCCTGAGGAAGACGGAGCAGCAGAGACAACATGTGATGAACTGACCGCAACCCCCATTCCCCGTCCCCCTGTGCCACTCAGGGGGTGGAGGTAGAGAAAATCAGGAGTGAGGTTAAGCCCAGAAAGAAGGTGTTTTAATTAATAATTTAAAAATAATTAGTTAGTTAATTAAATAAATTTTCCCCAAGTCAAGTTTGTTTTGCCCATGATGGTAATTGGTGAATAATCTCTGCCTGTCCTTATCTTGACCCTTGAGCTTTTTGTAATATTTTCTCTCCCCTGTCCAGTTGAGGAGGGGAGTGATAGAGCACCTTTGGTGGGCACCTGGCATCCAGCCAGGGTCAACCCACCACAGAAGCCAAAACCTTCCTGGCAGCAAGCTAAAGTAGTAACAGAGTGCTGTGGAAAATCTTTGAAATGGGATTGCACCAGTTAAGGGGAAAGGTAAGGGAAGCTGGTGTAGACTGACAAAGGTTGGTGTACATATGGTGGACCTGGTGATTAAGTCTCTAGAGCCCTGAAAAATCAGCTCTCTTTTGTGGGAGGTTTACAAGAGGCTGTTGGTTTGCTTTTGTTTAAAGTCTTGATTTGTTTAGGACACTCACAAGAAAGTGTCACAGAAAGAGCACTGTTTCATGACCCTATTTGAAGTCATTTTGCCCAGGACACCTTTAGCAACCAATGGAAGGTGAAAGAAAATCTGGAGCTAATATGGGAGGAGAACTCTCGGATATATTTCAGTGCAGTAGGTAATGCTGGCTGGACAAAATGGGGAGCAGTGTGCCCATGATAGCCATCCACCCTCAGTGATAAAATGATGATGTCAGATGAAGGATCAACACAGGATTTGGCCATCTCCCTGCTTAGATGAGTGTTCCCAGGAGAGCCCGCCTATCTGAGGAAGCCAGGATTTTTGTAATTTAGAGTTTAGCAGCAAGAAAACACTTCAAATGCTGTTAAGGGAGTGTAAGAATGAAGTTGCAAACATTAAAGACCTCACAGATCACAGGGAAGACACGTAACTCTAGACTGAAATTCTGGCTGCTGAGAAAACAGGTGAAAACAGTCAAAAAGCTTTTTAAGACACAGAAAAAATAATTCCTTGGTATCTGAAGGATTTTGCAAAATGTCACCAAAACACAGGATGTTCCAGATCAAATGTGTCAGGCTCAACAATGCAGCATTTTCAAGATAAGTGGTTTGTCTGTAAAGCTCCAATCAGCTCTATTTGAAATATGGCATGGACACACCATAGGCCTGCCTTCCAGTGCGCAGGAAGCATTTGATTCATGATTCTTAATGCCCTTTAAAAGCAAACCTTCTGCAACAAATGCACATGCAGAACTACCAGTTCTGTAGCACTGCCCCAGAGAGGACACAAACAGAACTAAGCCTGTACCCTGCAGTGGTACACATGAGTAACAGAGAGGACAGGAATCCCAGTTTCAGTGACAGGTGACTGCAGAAAATGGGTTATTGAGTTTGGCTTTGGACTAAGCCTTAGGCTGTTAGCATTTATCATGGTATGTTTTACTGTGAGTCCTTCTGAAAAAGTCTTTTTCTACCAGCCACATTTTCTTTCATCAGAAATTTTCCTGCAAGTGTGTCTGCTCCTGGTTCATCTTCAATGGTGTATTTGTTAGATGAAATTGAAACAGTAGCTGAAATTTAGGAAACCTATTCAGAACTGCCAATAACTGAAAATGCAACAAATGTGCCAAAAAGTACTACTGGAAAACAATATTTAAAGTTGAATCTTGAGCTTCACTTCCATAACTGGTTAATTTTTTTCATAAAAAAAAAACCCTATATTGCTAGCTTCTACTGGATAATCTACAACTTAGTTTTACATATACACCAAGAACCAAACTGCATGGTAATAACTATTACCACTGTATTTGGTAATTAGCTGTTACAAAGCAAGTTATAAGGCAGAGGCATCAGTTCTGTCTCTACAATACAGGACAGTACAATACTGAACCTGTTGAAGTATTCTTCCTCAGCATGGTTCCAGGTACACTTACCATGCATATCTGAGTTTGGATGCAGTAAAGCCACATTTGTAAAGCAGAACAGCTCTGCTTATTAGGCACAGTGATGCCTGTAGGCCCAAGCATGCAGCTCCACGCTACACAACTGTACTTCTGTTCTGTGGTTGACACTGGAAAAGATGGTTTAGGTCTATCCCAAACAATTAGTATAGACCTGACTTCAACAGCTTTTCTTAGTGCAGCATCTTTCGAGGAATTTGGCTAGTTGCACTCACAGCCATTATCACAAGAGCTTTGCAAAAATATCTATGTATAGAGGAGAACTACTGCCTTTGAGTACACTCAAAAGGCACACCTGCATATGGAGGCACACCAGATTTTTCTCTCAAAAGACTTACAATTCAGTGACTTCTTGCCCTTATGGAGGTTTCTCATAGGTCTGTACATTTGACTTTTTCTATAAGATATTAAAAAATGTGTAGCTTCATACCTGTGTTATAAACGGGAACCCAGTGGTAGAATTCATTCTGGTAAGGAACTGTATCAAATTCACTGCACTGCATCTGACGGAAGGTTGGCAAGCCTTTGCGACAGGGGCTAATGTTACACATGCGATAGCGTTTCCTTTCTCCAGTGCAGTAGTCTCCTCCAAATTGTGGTCTAGAAAAGGAACATTGAGATTGCGACATGTGATTCTGGGTAAAAAATAGTTTTAAAAGAGCAATGTCTTTCAGGTTTCAATGGGATAACAAGGTGAATCTGAATCCTTGACAGGGTAGAGATACTGTTCACATGTTCAAGTACCCAAACATGTCAGTATGGAGCACAGGGATCTACACAAATCCTGTATCCCACAGAAGTGCTTGGTACGTTGCCTGGCTGAGCTCACAACAAATTACCTTATCATATGAACTCCCCCAAAATACCATATTTTCCAGATTGTTTGACAGTGCTTCCAGAAAAGCCAAGTGATTTCTGCTGTTAGGCACCCTCTTAGTGAGTTCTGAAAATGAGATGTAGGGTCTTCATGAACTAGATATGTATTAGAAAATTATGCCTTTCATGTTCTATACGCACCAATTCATGTGTCTGAAGCTCAAACAAAGCTGAACAAAGGTGAATGAAAGGTGAGTTCTTGACTTCCCTCAGGAACAGAGTGCTAGCTATTGTTCTCACCCAATGTTTGAGGACATTTATTTATTTATGGCAATATTATGAAAGTAATATTTTTATTATTTCTGCAAAGCCTGAATGCTAAATACCAGGATTTTTTTCATTTTGTGTAGAAATAAGCTCCATGGAGGGTAAGGACTAATGAATGAGATCATGATTGTAAAAGGTGAGCCAAATGAATTTCACATAGGTATGGGAAGGAGCGGTGTTCAGTGTCTGTTGTGCTGTGGCACCTGTTGATAACAGTCTGATACAAAAGTTTCCAGCGCCATACATTACCTCAAAGGTCTTGAATAAAAGGTAAGAAAAGATTGTGCACTCAGCTTACTCTGGGTTATCGCATGGTCTCTCTGCACTCTGAACTCCTGCCCCACATGTCCTTGTGCAGTGGGACCAGGATGACCAAACGCCCCATCCGCCATGGATTGCTTCGGGAGTCTTGCCTACTGTAATGCACTCACCAGAGAAGCACCACTGAAGAAAGAAAAGAAAAGGACAAACAGCTTAAGGTCATTGTTGCAGTTAAATGTTATTTTGAATTATTTGTTATTTCAGTCCCTGAAGGCCAAAAACTTAAGTGGAAATTTAAATGGAGATGTCACACGATGCCTCTCCTTCAAGCTAAACAATGACAGAGATACTCATGGCTCATCTGCCACCCTTTTGCAGGCAGCCCAGCTCACAGTCACCTTGTTTTCTCCGCACCGAGTTCCATCTGCAGCTGCATCCAGTTTGGAGCGGCAGGAACCTTTCACTGAGCACCAGAGTGTTTGGCAAAGGTTCTGGAAAAGAAAGAAAACTGCAGCATTCTGAAGCAGAGCTGAACTCCTATGCCCAAGATTGTCAAAAGTCTCCTATGGTTTTGTACATCCATTTACAAAGCCTTATAAGGGCTGTATTTCCAGAGGCAGATGTTCAGGGTTTTCCACAAGCTAGGACCCACCAAGGGTCCGAATTTAGGTACTTCTCATTAGTGTACAAGGAAGGACTACTTGACAAATACAAAACAGTGAATATGTTCTATCAATTGAATTACCTGAACTAAGTGAGTTTAAATATTCTCCTCACTGGCTGCTCAGCTCCCAGCTACACATAGGAAAAATGGCTTTACAAAGTTTGGGCACTATGGTTTATAGCAAAAGTGAAGAGAGTTTGTATTATTTTCATTTCATGAGTAATAACGAATCCAATGTTCAAGTTTGCATTGCTGTCTGCCCAAAAACATACACTGAAATCAAAGAAGGTTAGAGAAACTGGCCAGGTAAGTAAAAGCAATGTCACGCCTTCAAGTATAACAGCAGGTTAATATTCATGGAGGTCTCCAAACTGGATGAGGAAAAAGAGATCAAACACAGGTCTCTCAAAACATCAGCCAAGCAAACAGCAAGGGAATGATCTAAAAGAAGCAGTCCAGGCTAGCTGGCAAAGAAAAAAGCATAGTGGGCTCGGTAGAGTAAGGGCTCTGGTTAGTGAATGCTTGCAGAAACTGGTGCCACTTTATTGCAGTATGTACATTGCTGGTAAAGCACAGCATCTCAGCTGCTGCTCCATATTGCAGTAGTCAACTCCACACAAGGGACAGAAACTCCTGAGGGTCAACAAAGCTAGCAGGGCAAGAAACATTACAGCTACCTTATCACAAGTCTTCTTCATTCAATCAGAACTATTCTCTAGAGAGTGAGGACAGACATCGAGGGCTATTCCCCCCTTCTCAGTTCACATGCACACCAGCTTCTCTTTTGCTTGACAGGCAGGAGCCCTGAATGCTTGGGAACTCCTGAATGAGCAGGGCTTTGTGCGGAAGACCATTTCCAAGCTGGAGAAATCAGGGGTGTCAGAGAGACAGTGCACTCCCAAGTGGAACAGCAGAAGCAAAAGTCCAGGGGCTCTGGGCAATGTCTTGGCTGAGGCTGTCTGAACTGCAGAGTTCAGCACTGGGAGAGGGAATAGAGCTGGCAGCATCTACCTGTCAAGCAGGGACAGCTGTTGAGTAGCATCAGAGAAAGGAGCTGATAAGAAGGATACCACTAGCAGCTCCCACTGGTATTCTCAGAGCAAACGCCAGGTTTGGGAGCCAACACAGAAACTGGGCAGTTGCAAAAAATCCAGCCCCCAGTGAGCTAGCAGTAACATTTGGCTGAGCATGAAATGCAAAACTTGGCTGCTGTTTTCTGACCTGCTTCTACTTAAGATAGCTAAGGTTCAGTACAGTGTATTTGGAAAGAGTTGCCTTTTATTTACTTTCTGCATTGTGTATTCACCTTGGTTTTCATCTAGAACACCAGAAAGAAACTTGATAGTACAGAACATCTCAAAGCACTCCAAATCTCCAGTTGGAATACAATGTCTGGGGCATTGTATCTTGGCTCATTTAGCTGCTTCTGGGTAATACATACAAGTCAAAGGTTGTTTTGCAGTTTTCTATTTATAGTTGAAAAGCAGCGTTACTTAGCATCTCTTTGTGAAGCCATCGTTGTCAGGTTCTTAAGGCAGAGCTACCTAAGCATTCTGGCTGATGAATTTTCTTTCATTATGAAATTCCTCCTGTATTTTATCTCTTGTATATAGAATATGTTTTGTGCTTTTTAGTGTATGAAGTGCACTGCTGCACTGCGCTTCAGATACCAGAGAAAGGCACAGAAACTGAACACAGCTTCCCACTGACAGTTACATTTTTATGAGGTGCATTCAAAGTCAAGAGTTCAAGAAGGAAATACTTTAGCTTTGCAAGAATTTTCCCATATTGATCTCCATGTACCAGACCTTTTTTCCATCTTTAAGGATACTGGAATAACAATAGTATAAGAAAAAGCACTGTTTACTGTGGGCTTTTGGAGGTAACAGACAGAAATTCATGACTCTACCAAGGGGTCATTGCAAGGGAAGTGATTTTTATCATAGGCAATATGGTACACACTTTCCACCCAATCTATGAGATGAGAGTCTGTGCCTTAAAGAAAGCTGAGTCCAAAAAAACCCAATTTCACTGAAGTCAGTGTAAGCTTTGGAGATAAAGAGAGGGCAACAAGATAAGGGTTCTGAGGTGCTACAGCCTGTCCTATAGGAGGCTATGGATCTGCCTACCACTTGCAAAATTCCTCCTCCTAATCTGTATTTTGCTTTCCTTTTCCTTATTAGAGGGATAATATTTATGTACTTCACAAGATTCTTAGAGGACTTACTACCTAAATAGTTTGTGGGGATGACTATCTGAATTATAAACCTCAGTCTTTGCTAAGTGTAATCACTGAACCCTGAGGCATGTTCAACTAAGTGCAGATTCTTCTCTGAAAAAGAATCTGTGGATCGAATTCAGTTAGACATTAAAAGTTACACAACAAATGCAGCCTGGTCAGTGAGCGAGTGTTAAGTAAATTGTGGAAAGGCAAAGAACAATCAGACCTCTTAGACAGAATGACTATACCAACCATTCAACATGCCAGGCAGACTATACTATTCACGATTCTTTTCCTTGACAGTGCAGCTACCTGCAAAACACGGGCCTTCCAGTGAAATGCAAAATGAGATGATACCAATTAATTTTCTGACATATGTCTAGCTCTAAAATTGGTTAATCGGGAGATGTTGGATGTAAAGGCCTACTAGGTTCAAACCCAAGAAGAGACAGAATGAACCAATAATGCAAAATTACACTTTAATCTGTACTAACAGACAAATTACAGTAACTGAGGAAACTGGAACAGCAGCCATGAAAGCAATCTTTCAATACCCGCTTCAGATTCAATAGTTGCAGTTCAACATTGGTAATCATATCTATTAAGGCTGAGAAGATTAATCAGAAATAATCTCCCTAATGGAAGGGTAGATGAGGATACACATAATTATCCAAATGGAATAAACAGTCAACATCGGCAGTCCCCAATTCATAGTTGTGAGCAATACCTTGCCTAAAAAACATAATACCACTTCTGCCACAGCTGTGTTTAATAGGGCGAGCAAGCTGGATGCTATCTGCAATGTTTTCTGCCTATTGCTGCCCAAAACAAAGCAAAAATTAGCTATCACTTAGCTAGACTTGTACTTGAAACCACTGCGTCTGAACTGTTCTGTATAGAAAAATGCTGTACGGAGCCAAATAGCTCTGAACATGTGTCCTGGTTTCAG
>VZTL01062250.1:0-11101 GCA_013400535.1 Scopus umbretta | reverse complement strand
TTTTTCCATCTCCCCTCCAAGAGCACATTTGCTTTTGGCTCCCGTCCAGCATCAAGTGGGGGCTGGGAGCCCCCGGGGAGCTCGCCGGCTGCCACCACGAGGCACTGCAATGGGTGCTCCTACGGGAGCTATGCAGGGCAGAGCAGGGATGGACCCCCCCCGACCCTCTTCACCTCCAGGACCCTCTCCTGCTCAACCCTCTCCTGCTCACGAGCCAACCCCAGCCGTGAGCCCCTCGCCCTGCACGCTGTGCCAGTGACCCCTAAGAGCATCCCCCCCTTGGGGAGACCCACAGGGCACCCCAGGGTGCCATCACCGCCCCAGGCCATCTCCATGGGTCCTGCAAGCTGTGAGCCGGCGGCAGGGCATGATGTCTGGGGAGGGCTGGCCTGGCCCTGGGGCACGGGCTGGGGCTCTGGGACGTGGCAGATGGCAAATGGCCGGGGCAGAGCTGACTCCTGGAGCAAGGCTGTGGAGCAGCTCTGCCAGCGACTCCCTCTGCCACAGCCCCCCCTGTGCCTCAGTTTCCCTTGGCTGCAGGCACTCCAGGGCTGTGCGGGTGGGCTCAGCATCCCTCCTTCCCACAGCCAAGTGGGGCTGAAGCTGCAGAAACGTCCCCGGGACCCTGCGGTGACCTTGCTCCACTTGCATGACTCTGCCTCGCCGACCCTGTGCTTGGGGGGGGGCTTCAAGAGGCGATGAGCATCGCGTGCGGGATGCCTAGGGCAAGGGGGCTCTCATTGCCCCCCCCGGCGTCTCGCCGTCTCTCCCGACAGAGTCTGCGTGCGTCTGGGGACCGCGCGGTGCAGCCCCAGGCACAGATTGAGACTTTTCGGCTGCCTGAGCGACATTAAAGGCATGGCGGGCTCAGCCCTGCTGGGAGCTCCCGTGCCGACGCGTCTCGCCCCGGGGTTCGCGTGTGCGTGCGTGAATAGGAGCACACAGCACAGGCAGGCAGCTGAGCCTCCCTGCCTGCGTGGGACGAGCAGGCAGCAATTCTCCTGCTGTTGTCACCAGCACCCGCCTGCTCCGCGTGACCTGGGGGACGGGGCTGCTTTCCAGGGGCTGTTCTGGAGGTGCTTGGTGTCCCTCGGGTCCCTGTGGCAGGCAGAGGGTAGCACGCTTGGTGGCGTCTCAGCCGTGCCGGCATCTCTGGGTTGCCTTTCCCCTGGGGGTCGTGGTGCACAGATCCGGGACCCGGTGCCTTTGGGCCTGCCTGGGCCGGGAGGGACGTCAGCGTGAGGCCATTTCCCGCTGTGCTTCTGGCCGTGCAGGGACACGGTGACAGCTGTGACAGCAGCTCACACCAGTGGCCTCCCTGTCCCCATCCTTGCGGGGGGCTGGCTCCCGGCGTGGTGCGTTTGCCCCTGCCAGGCAGGCGACCACGGGGGTCTCTGCTTTCCACAGCAGCTGGTGCCTGCCTGGCCCAGGGGGCTGCACCGGTGACATGGGGCTTTGTGCCCTCCGTGTCCCGTGCACACACGAAAAAAGAAGTTGGAAGTGGAAAAAAGGGAGTTGTGGGGGTTTGGGCGGGTTTCTGCGCTGCAGCGTGTGCTGGCGTGGGGTGCTCTGGCTGAAGGGGCTGCTGTGGGGCCGGCTGGCACTGGTGGAGGGGACGGCGCTGGACCCAGTCCCCAGCCGGCCCGGATGATGCCGGGGGATGTGACATCTCGCGAGGCTGAACTAGGTGGAGTGGCTGGATCCGGCCCACGGCGGGCGTTGCTGTGGGCTGAGGTGTGGAGCAGTGTCCTGCGAGGGGGACAGCAGCGTGGGGACGGGAGGGACAGCGCGGGAGCCTGCCCGGCAGGTAGGGGTGCCACGGGCTTGACCAGCACGGGTGGACCCGGTGCTGCCGTTGGCTGGAAACTGCTCGCTATGTTCACAGAGATTTTTAAAATAGTGCCTTCTTGCAACATTTCTGCGCTCTACAGCAGGTCCCCATGATGAATATTTTCTCCTCTCACTAAACCCTCCCCTGACCCACCTATGGGGCTAAAACCTGCAAACTAGTACAAATACTTGTTTTCTTGAACAATCAGGATTTTTTTATTGGAATAAAACCGTTCCCTGAAACATCTTTCAGTCAAGGGCATTCAGAGGCAGGGATGCCCCTGCTGTCCTGGCAACCCGTGGGGTCCCCAACCACCTTGGGACTGAGAGCCCCGGTGCTCCCAAGCATTTACTATCCATGCTTGCCGGTGGCAGGATGAAATCTCTTGCAGGTATTTGAGGAGCAAAAGGCACCTTTCCATGCATGGCCAAAACAGCCCCTCATCTCCGAGGACTGCCCTGAGATGCATCCCTCTGCATCTGCCCGGGGTTTGCTGCCTTTGCCAGGGAGTTTGCAGAGCCCGGGGAGCTCGTTCCTGCTCTAGCAGCCAGCACAAACCTTCTGGCGTCCTGGATGGACATCTGGGACACAGCGTATCAGAAAGGGTTTGGCTTTGCTCCATGGGCCCCTCGAAAGACCCGTGACTGGAGCAGGAGGAGACAGCGCAGAGGGACTCACTGCTCCTGTGAGCATCCCCATGGGGCTGGTCCCCAGGGATGGCGCGGGGCCCGGGGGCAGGCGAAGAAGACCTGGAGCAGAGCAAGTTCTTGGGGGATATATGTGCCCCAGTGTGTGGCTCCATGCCCAGCTTTCCATGCTTTTTTGGATACGGTCCAGCTCTGATGTAGATCTCAGGCTGAAAAGCAGGGCAGCTTTGACCGAACAGACAGGAGAGAGGATGGGGCTGGATGCAAAACCCACCAGGGTTTGGGGTTTCTGCTGCTGCTCGGGTCAGCGTCGTGCTGCACGTGGTCGGTGCATTCAGGCAGGACAGTGGTACAAGGGGGACGTGTGGCTGGGACCCGCGGCTTCTCCCAGGCGCCCAAGTGACCCGGAGATGGCGTTCCACGGCACTCCGCGGGATGGTCATCTCCCACGGGTGCCTGAGCATCGTTGCGTAAAGCGCCATGTTGCCGGCTGAGCCCTGCTGCTTCCCTTGTCTTCCTCCTGCAGGCTGCAGGTGATGAAGAGGAGGCAGGTTGTTTCCCTCCCAGGAACAGCCCAGTGGGGTCTGGACCCGCCACGAGTGCTCAGCATCCTGCTTGGGGTGCCTTCTGCATCCCTTGTGGGTGCTGGCTCTCGCCGGGGTCTCTCAGCACAGTTTGATCTGCCTTGCTTTCAAATCTGGAGCAGCTCTTATTTGCTCTGGGTGTTCTCAGCGCGGGTACGGGCCGGGCGCCTGCGGGTGCCGGGGCACACATCCCCAGCCAGCCACAGCCCCGGTACCGGGCAGCGGAGGGGCAGCCAGCAGGGAGTTAAAACGGTACCCGAGGAAAAGGGAGTGCGGCTGCTTTAATTATTTGGCTGCGGTGCGAACTTGGTGTGGAGGAAATTGAACCCAGGGGAAAAAATACTGTAATTTCATGCAAAAATTACATGGCAGCTCCGAGTGATTTACTGCAGCTATTTTGGTGGCCAGCTCTGGGGTGTAATTAGAGTATTACTGGATAAGTGGCTGATGGTGGTGAGGGTCTTTCCAAGGCATCTCACCTGGTCTTATATGTTGGAGAGGGGTCCAGGCAGGCTGGGACCGGGATGCTGGGAGAGGGCATCTTTTGTTCCCAAAGGCAGGGGGGCTTGATGTCTCTCAGCTGGATGTAGGCACCTCTGGCTGTGCTGGCACCCCATGTCCCACCAGCACCAGAGACCCTCGAGGGAGGCTCCAGGTCTTTGTCCAGCTCGGGGGTGGCTTGTGTGGGGGGACAGCACGGCCACGCTGCGTGGGTCTCTTGGGGAAGGGGGTGCGTGGGCTCAGCCTCACCGGGCAGCTGTGCTGGGGGGATTTCTCAGCACCCACGTGCTTGGTGCCACGGTATTTTCTGGGGAGCTGGGAGAGGATGTGGTTTCCAGCTGTGAGAGTTGAGGTGCTGTGCTTCGGGATGCTGGGGCTGGCTGGGTGCTGGGCTGGACCGGGAGGGCAGGTTGCTGCCTGGGGCCCTCGTCGGGTGCTGCAAAGGGGGCAGAACTCAACCCCACGCTCGCCCCGTGCGCAGCCATCCCCTGCTACTGCCAGCCCGTCCTCAGCATCACCGTGGGGCTGAATGTGAGCAGGGCGAGCAGCAGGCTCTGGCACAGGTCCCCTGCGCAGTGCCGTGCCCGGCAGCACCGTCAGGTCCCCCTGCCATCTGGCCAGGGCAGGTGGCCCAGCAGCCTCCGGCTCTGCCACAGCCCGAAGGCAAGCAGGCAGCCTTGCCAGGGCCAGCCAGCTTGGAGATGTGTGACACACGGCCACAGCTCATCTGGTACCTAACCCCCCTCTTCCCTCTTTTGGCATTGCATTACAGGGCAGGGATATGGGACATGTGTGGGACTGGAGGCAGGCAGGGCAGGCAGGAGGTGGGCAGAGGTTGCTGGCTGTCCCCTGCCTCCCGCCAGCCCTGCACTGGCACTGGCGTGCAGCCTGCAGGCAGGGGCGCCGTAGCCAGGGAGCGTGGGGAGCCAGCCCATCCCCTTGGCATCGGGGCACGCTGCAGAACCAGCCCAGCTCTGCCTGGGCCGTGTCTCTCCGGGGCACCTGGTGCCGAGGCGAGCCTGCAGCCGGGCTCCGTGCGCTCGCTGCTGTGTGATCGCACCATGCAATTCCTGCCTGCTTGCAGGGTGTTGGGAAAAGCCGGGCTCCCCTGAAACGTCCCTTGCTGGGCTCAGCCCTGGGCTCTGCACCCCAGAAGTGCAGCCGGTGCCTTTGGCGAGGGGACAGTGGGGACAGTGACTCCATATTCGGGCCAGGCCGCTGCCTGCTGAGGTTCCCTCCCCGAGCTTCCCAGCCCTGCCCGCTCTTTGCCGGCTCCCTGCTCACTTTCCTGGGAGGCGAGCGTGCCTGCTTGTTATCTGCAGCTGCCCCGGGGTGATCTAATGAGCCCTTTGGGGAGCGCGTGGGGCGGGCCAGGCGGCGCTGGGGGGATTCACGGAGACGGCGGATCTGCCGGGGACACAGAGGGATTACTGCATTACACATGGCACCCAGGGATCCTCCTCTGCCCCCGTGGCCCTGCTCGTCCCGGTAGCGCCGAGGATGGACGGTCCCGGCAGGGAAGGCAGTGTGGTCCCCTCGGGGCGACGGCTGGGGCTGCCTGGCAGGACAGGGCTTGGGACAGACTCTGTGGGGTGAAGGGACCTCTCCCCTGCCAGCCACACTGGGGACCGGCTCTTCTGGCTCCTTCTGTCCTGAACCAGCTTGGGAATGGCCATGGCTGGAGGAGGAGGTGTCACGCAGCGCCCCGGCAAAGTCACAGCGGGTTTGGGGGCTGTGCTGGCCCCACCAGGAGAAGCCCAAGGCTTTGGCCAAGGGAGGAGCAAACCGGAGCGGGGAGTGTCTTTGAGCAGGCTGTGGGAGCTGAATTTACCATCCAGGTGTCCCTCCAGCACTGAAATCACCCGATGCCAGTCCTGATGCTGTCCCCATACATCCATCCCCTTCCCCCCGGGCTCTGGGGACCCATTCCCTGAGCCACCTCACCGGGACCAGTGGACGAGCTGGTGTGAGCCCACCGGCCGTGGTGGGAAGCGGGGAAGAGGCTGGTGCTGCGTTTGTCCCCTCTGGCCAGCGGGGAAAGGCTGTCCCACAGGGGACGGGCACTGCGGGTGCTGCCCGGGCTCTCAGCGAGGTGCCCGGGGATGGACAAGGACCCGCCGGGGCAGGGAGGATGTTCCTGGTTTTGAAGGGGACATGGAGTGATGGCAGCTGGCTAAAATAAACCAGCTGCCATGGAAACGGAACACTCCCATTGCAGAAGGTGGTAGCAACCAGCTGTTTGGCAGCAGCGGTAACCAGGGCCGGGAGAAGGATGCTCAGCTGCGCCTGCCACCTCTGCTTCAGTGGCACTGCTGCCACCACTGGGACGGTTCCAGCCTGGGCATAAGGAGTCTCCTGATGTGGGCGACCTGCCCTCCGCCAGCTCCATCCTGGCCGGGAGGTGTGCAAGGGATCTGGCCCCTCTGTGCAGACCCGGCGTGCAGAAAAGGCTGAGCCAGGCACCCACCCATGGCTTGGCACCCACCTGGGGCTCTCCGTGCTGAGCCAGGGTGCGTGGAGGCTGCAGAGTAGGGATGCCCAAGTAGGCACCCACGGCCGAGGGCTGTGGAGCAAGTGCTGGGCACGGGGGGCTGCCCCGGGGGGACATGGGGAGCGGCGTGTGGTTTGGTTTGCGTCAGTCACTTCTCCGGTGGGTTTGGGAATCGCTTGCAGAGCTCGTGGTCAGGAGGGGGAGGAAGGCACCGAGCCAACTGCGAAACAGAAACTTGGCTGCCAAGTCCACGGGGGGGGCGAGGAGGAGTGCTGTGCCAGGGCGTGCAGCCCGGGCTGCTCCCGGGGGGGCTATACCCGGGTCAGACCCGCTGCCAGCCATGAGGTGCACGGCTGAGGTGGGCCAGGACCGGCACGAGGCCAGGCTTGGGATGGGCTTCACCTTGGGGACCCATCCAGCCGCCGCAGCACCTGTCTCTGTCCTGAAACCTGGCATGGAGCCCAGGCAGCCGCAGCCAGCCTTGGGATGGGGCTGGCGAGTCCGGGGAGTGGATTGCGATGGTGGTGGCTGTTTCCACCTGGACCTTCTCCTTCAGGAGAGGTTGGTCGGGGGCGTGCCATCACCCGGCCCCAGAAGGCGGCAGAGGGACAACGTGCAGGGAGCCAGGCAAGCATCTGGCACAGCCTGGCTCCACGGCACGGGTTCCCAGCTCCACTCCTACACCGCAGACAGCGCATGGGGCTTGCCTGGAGCCATCCTTTGCCCCACGGCATCGTGGATCTGTGGGGCAGGACAAGGCTGGACCCCCCTGTCTGGTCCCTGCCAGGCTCTGCCGCCGCTCTGCCCCGGGGGGTGGCACGGAGAGGGGCCATGGGGGGCTATGCAGGGAGGGGGGCTGCCGCATGGGGTCCCCCGTAAGCCCCAGCTGCCCATCTTCTCCCCCCCAGCGCATGCCTAGGGGTGATTAGCAGCTCCTAATGAGATGCCGGCTGGGCTTCGAGCTGGCCGTGATGCGTGAGGAGGCGGGAGATGCTCTGGCCCGGCCATGCTGAACAGCCTTCAGGCTCCTTGCGTGTCAGCCACCTGCGACGCAGGGCCCGGGATGGACACGGCCCGTCACGCCTCTAATGGGCATTTGGTTCAATTAGCAGCACGTCAGACCGGCTCTGCTCAGGCGGCGCACTGACCCGAATACGCTCGCCTCCGCTCGGCAGCCGCCGGCGAGACCCCCGCGGCGGGGAGGCGGGCGCCCTCTCTCTGCCCCCGCCGTGCCCTTTCCAGGGGTACCGGGCGGCCCGTGCGGACCCCCTGCCCAGCCCCAGCAGCCGTGCCCCGGGGAAGGCGGTGCAGAGGGCTGGCTGTGGGGTGCTGCGTGGCTGTAGGGCGCTGCAGAGGGCTGCCTGGGGTAGGAGAGGGCAGCGCAGGGGGGTGGCAGGGGCTGCTACGGGGCAGTAACACCCTGGCGTGCGATGGGGCAGTGCAGAGCACAGGCTCCAGTTTTGGAGCAGAGGAGATCCCATGCACATGGCAGCTGCTCAAAACTGCCTCACCGAGCCCTGTGCCCGGGGCTGCTCCTTCCAGGCAAGCCAGGGCATGCTGCCCCAGCCCCGGGGGCAGTGGGGAGATGGGGATGGGGACATCACCGGGGCTGCTCGCAGCGGAGGGGCCGGTGGGGATTCACAGCCCTCCTGCGCCCGGCGTGCTGCCCGTGCCAGGCTGCATCCCATCCGTGGGGAGTCGGAGGAAACTTGTCATGCGTTAGGCTGTATTTGCAGCCACCCAGTTGCCCTCTCCCCAGCTTTCTCGTCCGTGCTGCTTCCCCCCACCTGAGACCTGTGCTGGGTTCACCCACCCGTGCAAGAAGGGCTGCTGTGGAGCAGGCTGATGTGCCTGCAGCCACCANAACCTGCAAAAAAACCCCTGCAAGCCAGCATGGGTGCGTTGGGAAGGTTTTGGTGGAGCTGGCAGCAGCTCTGCCTGCGACCACGCCGGGGATGGCACAGCCTAAGGGTGAGCGAACAACACATTAGCGTGCTAACAGCAGCAATTACCGTGTAGCGTGCTCTTTAAGTATTAGTATAAGTATTATTTAAGAGACATGCTGTCCTCGGATAGCTCTCTTTCTCCCTGAGGAGACTGCTGGAAGCTGAGGGGAAATGCACCAAGTAGAAATGACTTTATTTAATAATCTTAAGATTTAATGACAAAGCACAGTATGTGCAAGAAGGAAGAAAAGGGCAGGGTCATGACACGAAAGGCAAAAAGGATAAGAGTAAACAAGGCTGAGATCTTGCTGGAGAAACAAAGCTGAGGAAATATGGGATATTTTGACGGGAACTTTTTCCCAATAAAACAAATCAAATGCTAAGTTCTTACTTAAATGCAAAGCTCTCATCTCACAACTTCTAAACCAAAAGTCAATTAGAAAATAAAATAACGCTTCATGTTTTTAAGATAGAACATCCCCAAGTTAACAGGTATGGCACGCAGCCGCCACGAGCCCTGTCCGCTGGCGAGCACTCCCGGGGAGCTGAACCAGCAGGGATGCTCTGAGCGTGAGCAGCATTTCCAACGAGTAGTAACGAGTGAGAAAGGCAGGGTGAATGCACTTTAACTAGTAAGATTCACAGTCTGCGAAGGCTTAAATTACACCCATGATAAAGCTGGGTGGGGGTAACATCTTGCGTGGGGCTGTGGCTGTGATTTACGTTCCCTGACACTGCCCCAGATGGAGCTTTGGGAAGGGCTGGGCTCTCGCTTTCCTGCTAGTCTGAAGAACTGGAAAGGAAAAATCATTTCAAAGTTCATTCAATCCTTCATTGTCAATGTTAAATTAAATTTTTTTCCCATGAAAACGAAAAGAGTTCCATCACGGCTCCTTGCTGGCATTTGAGGATTAAAATTGGCAAATGAAATGCTGTCTTGAAACCAAATATTAGAATGATGGACTTGGGAAATGCTGAAGTGAACTTTACATGGGTTTTTTTCGGCCCCAAAAAATATCTTGGTAAGTTACAGCAGACTGTGCAAATAATGCTGACTGATCTGATTTTGCATTTTCTCTGAGGAGGAAGTATTTGACCAACAAAGTGCATGCAGCTCCACTTAGGAAGATGCAAAGACCGTGATTCAAAGCCGAGTGAAAGTACTCTGCCTTGCCAGGGCAACAAAATGGGAAAATAAATGTCATGTACAGGGAAAACCAGACATAACAAACGCCAAAATTCAGTCTCATTTTTTTGCAGTGGAAACGGTTATGGCAGCTCTACCCGAGCTGCTGTA
Organism: Scopus umbretta; assembly: GCA_013400535.1. Lineage (NCBI taxonomy): Eukaryota > Metazoa > Chordata > Aves > Pelecaniformes > Scopidae > Scopus > Scopus umbretta. Next base: position 1,804 of record VZTL01062250.1, on the reverse strand, counting down.
TGGATGGGCTTCATAATGGTGAGAAGATGCTCCTGTGGACCAGAGGAGGTCCCAGCCTGATGTCGTCCCCACCACATACACTGGCCTTTGCATCCCCATAACCTGCCTCCCTTCCCAAAATGCCCGCAGGGACATTCACTTTGAATATATGAAAAAAAAAAAAAAAAATCAGTTATTTTCCCAGCTGGAAATACCAGCTGCCTTTGCCTTTACTGCGCTCGGCAATAATGTCTGCAGATAGCAGAAGCTGCAATAAAACGAACATCTTACCTACAGCAACACTTCATAGCAAAGAGTTAGTCATTAGAACTTTTGAGAAATTTGGATTAATTAGATTGAAACACGGTTACAAAGAGCTATGAACACAGTATGCTGGTCTGAACCACGATGGGATGCTTTGCAGGATGGAGTAACTTCCTTTAGAGTACTAAGAGCAAGGCTGCTTGGAGGGAGAGGGCCTCTCTTACAAATATACCAAAGGTTGGATGGATTTGCATGGAGCTGTGATTTTACTGTCCAGCTTAGGTTAGGAAAAGACGAACAACATCCAAGGCCACCATTCCCGGCTCAGGGCTTCAGCTGAACTGCTAAAACAGGAGCGAGAGGAGCAATTTTGGCTCCTGCTAAAATTATTATCATTTGCAACTGGCTGCATCCAGCGTGGAGCTTTTAAACCTTATTTCCTATTGTCGCAAGGTCCCTGGCTGGGCTGTTTCAGATGCACGGCTGTATCGATCCGCCTGTACCGACCCCCTCCCACGGCTCCGCCAGACAAAAGGGCTCATTTCATGCCCAGCTGGATTCACTTTGGGGAGCACACTCCTAAATGGGCTCCCCGGGGTCAGACACGCACCACTCAAAATGGTATTTCTGGGAAAAGAAAATAGTTTTCAATATATTTAGTGATTAAACCTGGGAAATAGCTATAATCTATCTTGGGCTTTTATTTTAACAGGGAGGGTTAAACAGTGTTGGAAACCCTCCTGAAAAATCCTACAGCAGTATTGAACAGGAGGATAGTTCCCACCCTCAGCCAGCCAGGACAAACTGGAGGTCAGATGGGAGAAATACGGATCAGATTCTTTGTCCACGTGAGCCACGATGGGCAAGACACTTTGGAAGCGATCAAATAACAAAAGTGATTTAATTTGCTTTCCTAGGAAAGAAAGTAGCCCAGAGCTCGCCAGCTCGCACCCAGGAGGAGCCCGGCTAGCAAGGTTTGGGTGGAACAAGCCCACCTCCCGGCGCTGCAGCCCCTAGCACGTTGTTGCCTCTTGTCTTCAGGCAGGCTCGACACGTGCTGCTGGAAATTTTAACAAATTCACAGCCCCAAGGGAAGTTCTCCTGTTTGGGCGCATCTTTTCTGCTCCGACACCTGCTGCCTCAGCCGCAGGGTGCATGCTCAGCACCGAACCCGCTTCTCCATGCCCATGCTGGGGCTGAAAACCCTCCTGCTCTCCGAAATGCCTGTCAACCGCGGGCAGAGGCTGCAGGTACCTCCCGGCAGCCCCGCAAAGCCTGGCTCCATCCCCACCGCCTCCGTGCCCGACAGCCTTCCCAGCCGTGCTTGGCCATTTCTGAAAAACAAAAGTCATGCAAAAGATCCTAGAGAGGTACCAGAAATAATGTTCTCCTCTTTTCCTCTTTTTTCCCGCCGCCCAACAGGCTCAAAAGAAACCCGGGGAGGTGACTTGGAAACACATGGGCTGGAGACAAGCCAACAACATCTTTGCAATAAAAGTGTATTTGTGATAAAAGTGTACCCTGGCAAATGCAGGATAACGGTGCGCTCTGAAAAAAAATT
>VZTL01062249.1:0-10743 GCA_013400535.1 Scopus umbretta | reverse complement strand
GGGGGGGAGGGGAAGGGAGGAGAATTCATTTCAGAACATATGTGTGCGACCTACAGACTCTCAAAGTCATTAAACCTTGAGAGTAGCCTAAATTCCTTCTTTAGAAATTCATTTTCTTTTAAGAAACTGTTGCTACTCAGGGCTCCCTGTGTAAAGTGACTGCTCAGCGGCATGTTTGTGGTCTTTTCCAGACCTTTATTACAAGATCACTTAAATTCAAGTGCACTTAAGCTCTTACGTGTTTTCTCCATCTATAAGATGTTAAATTTATTTCCATTATAAAAAGCAGCTCAACATAACAGTGATTCCTATTGCTGACCAAATAGTTGCTGCTCTTTCTCCTTACTTTCCTCTTCTGTATCAGGCAAACTGAACAGCTTCCCTGCTTAGTGTACATTTTCATCATCTACTTTGAATAAAACAAACCATAAAGCAGTCCAGGAATCTTGGCCCTTCTTTGTGAAAAGCAACATAAAAAGCACAGACTGTTTCTCCTGCAAAGGGCTAGCTACTGACCGTAGCTTTCTGATTGCCCTGAAAATTTCCAGTCTCACTGCACTATCTGCCCCACAGTATGTTTTAGTGCTCAGCAACACCTGATGATTAATCACCTGTATCTGCTTCTGATAGCCAGGGTGCATATCTCCCCTGTAGTCTACCTGGTGTTTTTCTGCAATACTTGGATTTCTGTTTCCTGCTTGTGTTTCTCTTTTTCCCCCTGTTTCTGGAAGACAGCAAGACAGCATTTGGTCTTTGAACACCATGCTACTTCTTGTCATGCTGATCTTGCTTAGGAATTCACAACTCCGAACAAATTTTGGCCTGCAGGTATTACAGTTATCATGCTAACTGCACTCCTAACCCCTTCTGGTTTCTCATCTGAGCTGATGCCTGTGTCCTACCTTCGCTTGTTTCTCAGTGTACCGGGACAAGATTTTTTTTACCTTTAAGTTAGGTGCTGGGTTACAGTCACTTGTTTGTCCCCTGGCTCATGCGTGCATTACACACTTCCACTCTTTCCCTTATTCTTCCCTAGACATCTGCAACTGGCCACAATCAGAGCCAGCTGCAAGGTTGGCAGGAGCTTTGGTCTGACACCATACAGAAGTTTTTATATAATGCACTCACAACCCTGCAGAACTCCATTACCAGTGACAGATAGAACAGCTTTCTTTAAGTAAACAATTCATTGCGAGGACAGAGGCACTCTCAATGCTGCACAGTTAAAATAGTCCACATAAATGCCTACTTTTCTCTAAATACTCCTGTCACTTCAGCTTACCTGTTTATAACCATCTACTGGTGTTCCTCCTATCCATGTCAGATGGCTTCCCAGGTGGCTTTGCAGTACCTGATGCGGCCTTATGCCTCTGGCAAGCAATTCTGATCCCCTTCAGTTCCTTCAATAAGAAAACTTGCATTCTTAGGAATCCTTGATATGAGCTGTCTGCCCTACTGTCTTTCAGATCTGCTTAGCTACCTTTGGTTTCTCATTCCCTTCCTGATTACTTTTCCCCAGCATCCACTATGACATCAGATTTGTTCAGGGAATTCTAAAGAGCTAAAAATAATTCATCCTTATAAATAAGCTTTTTTTATTGACCAAATATCTAGCAATACCTATAGAGTTTTTACAACTATCATAGCTGTTCTTGGGTTACTAGCTAGCAGCTTTTTGTCTGTCTTAGAAACAGGTCTCTACATCAGAAAAATGCCCTTCCAAGTGTTGGGAGAGTCCTCCAGGGTGCGTTACAAGGCTTTTGCACAACAGAGGGTTATAGTCTTAAAAAAATTCCGTGCAAATAAAATTATCACCCTGCTCCCCACTTTCATTAGTATTGAGAAGGTTGTTACAAAACAAATCCTGCAGTATATGGTGGGCCTAAGCTTCCTGAAGACTCACTTGGTTGAAACTTCTAGGCATAGCTGCCCTCAACAGCATTTGCTGCTTTCATTGATTATCTCCCCCGGCCGCAGCTGGAGACGATGGCTGGCCATGGGACTAGAGGAACTAACTCTCTTTGAAGAAAAATTTGACTTGCAGGAAGTAAATTTCCATAATTTTTAGGTGTCTCTGATCTCCTCCTGCAGCTGATGAGATGGGCTTGAGACCAAGGCCTAGCCTTAAGTGTTGGTGTCCTTGTTTTGGTGGGTAATTAGCTTGATGTCTCATATCACAGACTGAGGAACGAAATTACAACAAGGGCAACAGGGGGAACAAAAGGATGCAGTCAAGATAAAAGTGAGATAAAAATGTTTCCTAGCAATATAGATTAATTTAGAATTTTAATTATATATATTGCAATGTACCTATATACGTAATTTGCATTATGAAATAATCAGCAAGAAAAACCTGTGGAGAAATCACATTTTGAGCCAGGGATGGAACTAACATTGACTGTCTACAGATCTTAGGCTTTTTACAGAATTCTCTTTTTGTACATGCCAGCTCTCTGGGTCTGTCAGAGTGGGACAAACTGTTCTCATTGAGGCGCGAGTTATAAACCATAACAGCTTTCTTGCTCATGAGCTATATGTAGATCAAACACAGTTATGTGTTTGCAGAGCTGAGCATTTTTCATCGTGTTAAATGAATATTTCATTGACACATTTCAACTACAGTTTCTCAGAGCTCTTAATAACTATTGCTGCTTTGAGTATTTGCTGTTCCCTCCTTCCATTCAGTGAATAGTAACATAAATTGCCTCTGATTTTATCTGTTCCACCCTCATTCACATGTCTTCTTAGGCACAGTGTATACCATATAAATTCTGTAACACACGAGGATACCTAAGTTTAGAATACTTTCCCCTTTCTTTGAACATTTGTTTCATGAATCAGAATCAAAACATAGAAGACTGAAAACTGTTGGGAGTCATTTCGTACCTTAAAAGAAAAAATACGTATTTTTTTCTAGAATTAATAGTAGCAGGCATATTTTTATTATCTAATCTTCTGTTTCTCTGCTTCTAGAAATGCATATGTTTCATGCAATCTTCTTCATATTTCTCTGTATAATTTCTTGGACATAAGCCTTTTATTTGTATGTGCTTCAGGCTTCTGTCCTTCCTTTTCCTAACTAGCCTCCAGGACTTATCTACTGCAGAAGTTTCACAACCAAGCGTTCGCCTGCGCTCAAGTGTATTCTCCCGATTAGCTTGGCACTTCAATGTCTGTCCTCTAAAACTTCTGCAGACTACCTCCTTCCCCAAATGCCACTCCAGTTCTCACAGGAAAACCCTGTTATCCCTCCCATCTGATTTCCTCTCTACCTCTTCTCCAGGCTACCACATTCTCCTGTTCTCATGCCTGTGAAAAAGAAGGTACTCCAGACAGAAGGGGCAAAAGATTTTGCCACAAAGCACTCTCTTTATGAACAAACTTTGCATCATGCCATCTATTCCAAGTTTTGGAGCATTTTATTTGAAACAGCTTGAGAAATTACTGTTAAGTCGCATTCTTTTCACAACATTTAGCCTAGGGAGACTGAGCATCCTGTGGTGAGACAGTTCACGTTCTTCAACAAAATGTTCTCCAAGTTCAACTATCTAGCAAGCCTGAGGGAAGCATCATTAAGGTCAATGACAAATTTTAAATAAGAAATAAAATAAAATAAAACAAAATAAAACAAAATAAAATAACATAAAATGCAGTCAGAAAGAAACAACAGTTAAAAACACCAGCTCAGCTGAAATCTGGCCACTACAACCCAGAGGGCTTCAGTGCTAGCTGTAACTGCAATGCAAAGAATAATATTGTCAGGGGATATGTCAAGGCTAAGGAATGACATATGGAAATTATGAACTAATAGGGGTCTGGGAAAGCACTGAGGATCCACCCACCTACTAATGGTAATTATTGATGAGAAACATGCTTAGTCACTTGTGCATGATTTAGAGATAAGAATGCCAGCATGATGCTTCCTCCTAGGGTTTCTTAGACAAAAGCTCCCCACCTTTCCTTTCTGAAGGAAACCAGTCCTGCTTCCTTCTACACCTGCCTGCCCTAGACCAACTCACACATCTATGTGCATGCAGAGGCACTGAGGCATAAAGTAGGTGATGACATGTAGCAGCTGGCTTCCACTGAAAGTGGATTCACCAGCCCACGAAGGGGACAGAAAATTATTCAAGCAGAAGCAGCCAACTGTTTGCCATCAGCTTAGGGACCTGCACTGGCCAATGTGGGATCCGAGCAGCTCTCAGAGCCAGTGTGTGGAAGGAGGTGGGATTCCCTGGGCTCCCACCAGAAGGGTGGAAGGAGAAGCTGGACATGCCCCTAGCAGCAGCAAGCCCTTCAGCTGCTGAAACCCATCCAGCCCATGGCTCCTTAACAGCTGGAGATCTTAACAGAAGTGAAATAGCCTAGGAAAGACATCCTTTCAGGGAAGGAAGTTTCTCAGGTCCCAGCCTCTTCATCAGCTGTTTAGGATGTGCACTCACCTTCTGAGAGTCTGGCAGCAGGTGCTGCCCACACCTTTGTGATTTCTGAAGGTGGAGAGGACTGGGGTGTGCCCCCTTCCCAGCACACCTGTTGCAGGGCCACCAGGTCAGGCCAAGGCTCCCCTTGCCTCAACATAAAGTTCCTAAGGACAAAGGTGCTAATGGGGAAGTGGTGTTTGCTAGTGAAGAAAGCTGAATTTGCACTGTGGTTGTTCTGTAGAAGCAGTCCTGAGACATGGGACAGGTGTTAGCATGAGGTAAGGACTGTGCCAGAAGCAGGTCTCTTGGGAAGCTAACACAGCTCTGGAACCACAGATCGGTGACAGATTCATTCAAAGTCTTGGGGACAGAAGGTTGTGGTGAACCAAAATGCTGAACAGCTTGAATTGGAGAGTCTGGTTGCATCCCTCCGTGCACTTGCAGATCGAAAAATACGGTAACTACTAACTCACTGGCTCCTGAAGAGGCTCTCAGTACTGTGTTAAGCAGCAGCTTGTGAGCTCTCCAAAAATGTGATCCCACCAGGATTGTTTGTCCTCCTCCCTTGCCAACCCCCTGTTCTAATAGGTCTGATTTAACAATTGTTGCTGGGCGACTGCTCAGATATTTAATTACCTTTGAGTTCTGACAGTGCCTGAATTAAGGATTCTCTCCCTGTTGAATGAAGGGCCTCTTTGACATCCTGACACAGGTATAGCATTCAACAGCATGAACAGAACTGTGAATCACACTCCTGCTGTCAGAGGTGCAGCTCCAGTCAAGGCAGTCCCTTACACACAGTTGCCCCTGTGCTTCATTCTGTTTTGTCCTTACAGTTCTGCTTCTGCAGCATATGTCTGTGGCTTTCATCAGAACTGCATCTCCTACCGCAATGCTCCATAGCACTGTTTTGCTAATGCAGAGGCTTTCTTTCAGCAGGCATTATAATGCCAGTTCACATTTGCAAAAGAGTTGAATGCTCAGATTGTAGCCATGTGCTTCCCCCAGAAGGAAGAAATCTGCCCAAGGTGAAAAGTCAGGCTCCCTTACTGCACTGTAGATGTTTGCCAGAATGAGAAAAATGGTTGCATGTGTAATTTTAAAAATTATTCTGTTGACTTGCAAATGCTAACTCTGGAAGGGGGCCTGTGTCATAAGTAAACGACGATGAAAGCCAACTTCTGATCTAAATTGTGCCTTACAGAGAGAAAAGAGAAATGTCACTGAGCTGCCAGGCTTAGACTCAAATGAGGTCAGCCAAGAAATGATAGACAAAGCCCTTGGGAAACACATTACACCCGTCACCCTGAAATCCACAATCAAAAGCAACCCCTTGTATAGTGATATCCAGGTGGATGACAACTGGGAGGAGAAGAAAAAGACCCCTTCCTGGACTGTGCAAGACTACGACAGGCACTCACTGCACTCTGACTTGGCCAGCCACATAAAGGTAACACGCTGTTGCGGTGCATTTGAGCAAAATGAATTGCTTTGAGCTGTATGGTGTGTGCATGAACCACTGCGCAGCCTGCCTGTTTTTTTTGGTGGGATTCCAGGAGTAAATATGGATGCATTTTCTGGTACAGACATGACAGTAACATGAGTCTGATCAGGAAAAGGAGTCTACATATCTGGTTAGACTCCAGGAATTTCAGTTCTGCAGAACATGACCGGTGTGAGACTAGAGAAAGTTTTAAACTGCAACATCCTGCCACTCAGCTTCCCTGTTTATATAGGGAAGAACTATAAACGAGGCACTTATATACTATATGCCCACTTTCATAACTCTTCATAACATCATTCTGTTATCAAATAACATACATTGTCTCAGCTTCATCCACACCATGCAGGATCCTGCCTCCCTGTGGGCTGACACAAATCACTTTTAGGGTTACTTTTGTGAGTTTTTTCTGCTGTTCCCTTTCTTTGGAAAGTGACTAAAATCTGTGTTTATAAATTGACAAGTCTTCTTGAGAAGACAACATGGTTTCTTCTGGGCTTTTTAATCACATTTCAATGGCTGGTGTCCTACATTTCGTTCCTGGCTGAAAAGTGTGGTTTTAATTTTCCCCAGTGGAACACTTGCAGCATCTGGCAAGTAGCGCAACCTATGTTCAAGTGAAAGCTTCTTGCATTTGTGTTGTGATGCCTTAAATTCATTAATCACTATCTGGTGATAGCCAAAATACTTCTGGCTATGTTCTAATGACTTTATGTGCAAGACAGAGGAACTGAGTTCATTTTCTGATTTTTCTTTTAGGAAAATCCTAATGATCTACAGTTCTGGATGGGGGATATTTATACTCCTGGGTATGATACCTTGTTAAAAAAGAAAGCGAGAGAAAAAAAGCATTCCAAATGTTGCCGAATCATCCTGCTCATGGTACTAGCTGTTTGCATCCTGATTACCATAGTCACGCTCAGCATTTTGCTTACTTAGTACAGCCAAATGATGTTGATGGGAATTTTTTCAATAAATATTTTTATAAAGCTACTCCCCTCCCTTGTTTTATTTGAATTCCATTTTTTTTTGTCACAAATACAGTTTGTTTGACATCACTATTTTACAATGTTCCTGTGCAGCATAAGGAATTGGTCATGAAAAGAGACGAATGCTCTGAGCATGGCAGAATGTCTCCTTGAGGATATAATTAAAAAAGAAGACTATAAATATGCTAATTTTCTTAGCGCCACCTTCTTTGGACTAGTGATTTGGGTCAGTATGTGTGGTATGGTACGTATAGTATGTACACAGAACCAGCTGACTATTTGTTCTAATAAACACCTACCATCCTGTTCATCTTTTTATGATAGGTACTACTAGAATATAGAAAAGTATGATAAAGTGGCATTCCAGATATCCCAAAGAATTCTAAACCAAAAATTTATGCAGTACTTAGGGACTGATTGCTAGTGATTCATTGCTGCAATGATGTAGCACTTAGTAAAAACCTAGCCTAAATGCATAAATGTTTCCTTAGACTTTTTCAGACAAGAAAAACAAAAAATAGACCACTGAGCTTCTATCAAAAGAATTCCCTGAGACAGGGTTTCTTCATCCCTGTGTTGTGTTCTTTAAACATGTAGCATCTCTGTCACCCCAAAAGACGGAGTGCCGATATTTTTTTTAATCTGACACATCAAAAACTGGAGCAAAATTAGTGGAGTGCTAGCGTATAAAGTGGAATTAGAATAAACCTGACAAAGATTAAAGTTATATAGCTATGCTGTGAAAAAGAGTCTTTGTAAGTAAAAGGACCAAAATTATATGTTAAGAGCACTCAGACAATTAAGTTTATACACCTCAGAATAATTTGGGAGAATGAAAACATGCGATAAAATGCCAAAATAAAAAGTGAGTGAACAGAGAGAGAAAAACTTAAGTTATTTCTTTTTCTGAAAAACTCTATGAGTGCTGCAAAACCTTTGTACCTCTGTATTAGGGCAAGGGGCTAAGTATACTATTGAGATGGGGATCCCCATCACTCACACAAAAGAATCTTACAGATGCACGAAAGCTGGAAATTTGTAGTTATAGCAGATCTACCTCTCTTTACACAAAAAATCATTTGGAATCTGTCAGAAATAGGACCAAGGTAGAGGGTGTGTATTGCCCCCTCTCAATTCTAGCATGTGCCCTACTTAACAGCAGCTTTGCAGTGCTTTAACTCAGGTCACAGTGGATTCATCTTCAAGTACAGTGTGACACTAAGATAAGTGTGTTTAGTGCCTTCCTTGCTCACCTGGTCCATGTTTGACTCTCGTTTGTGCCTTAATTACTTGGATCATAGTCTAGCTTGTACCATCACTGATTCAACGACCAAAGCTAAAACAGCTTACTGCTTTTATCTGGTGAGCAGCCAACAGCAAAAGTGTAGCAGTGTTTTAATGCATTGGAATAAAATTAGTATCGCTACTAGAAAATTGAACATTGCTGTAAATATATAGGGGAACTCAGCCTCCTGGCTTGCTGCAGTTTCAGTGCAGATGGGTGTTCTTGTCTGAAGGATCAGGTCCCTTCAGCTTATGAAAGTAAGAACGTGGGAGCATTTTACAAGACTAATAGCTGACATTATGAAGTAATTATTCACATTAGAACAACAATACTTAACTGTTTTTCCCAGCCCAAGTACATTTGCTTCAAGTGCATTGCATACAATGCAGAGACGTCTTTTTGTAAATTATTGAGGCCTGCAGGCGGGAAGCCTAAAAGCAAAGGGCTCTGCAATTTCCAGGAAAACAGCCAGTAATGCGAGTTTCTTAACCAAAAGGCTCTCGGAGGGTTTAGCAGAAGGGACAGCACCGTTTTCTCCACAAGCCCGTTAACGGGCTGTTTCACTCTGGTTTCGCTGCTGCCATCTAGCGGACAGTCAGAAAAGAGGAAAAAAGTTCCAGGCACGAAGGTGCNGTTATACATTAGTGGTAGGGACTGAAGCAAAAAAGTCATCACGTAACATTCATAAGCTAGGATAGGTATTGGAGTTGGGAGAACACAATGTTTAGTGCATTCCAAAAGTGCTTTTAAAACTGGATGAGTAAAACAACTCTACTGGGTAATGGCATTAAAACATGACATAGGCATTCCCCCTCCCACCCCTTGGTAAGTAATCTCTGAGATCTACCTTCACTGGTCTCTTCCTGGCCTGAGAGAATGCTTAGGCATACACTTTGTTTGACTTCAATAGGATTTAAGCAGGTGGTTAAAGATAAGAAAGTAGTAAAATTTGGATCAGAACAGAAACAAGTCTTGGCATAGGTTTACATTTTTTATTCCTATGGTGATCAGCTCAAATGGCAGCAACGTCTCCTACTTAAGAGCCAGTAGAAACTAACATGCAATGACAGGTTGATACATCAATGCCTTACCAGCCTCTACTCATTAGATGTAGAATAAAGATGTAACTGCAGTAGAACACCACCTTTGACTGGGAAAATGCGTATTTGCAGTGAGATGTAGGAGAAATTAGCTCTTCAGACTGTACCGCTGCAACTTGGAAGCCAATAAGAGCACTTGTTCATGCAGATTCAACCAGCTTATAATTGTGCTTGTAGTTGCTGTGTTTCACAAGAGATTTTAGAAAAATTAACTTCCTTCTGTCCATCAAGTAAGGACTGCCTAAGCAATTGGACTTTTTTTTTTTACTAGCTTCAAGTACAACTGCTCTCCCAAATTGCTAGAGCATCTTGGAAAATTCTCATGAGGAAATTCCCAACCTTCTTCTTCCTCTTCTTGTGCTACATTCTTCCCTTCCCCAAAGTGTCCAGAAATACAGAGCTGAGTTCTCATGTCAAAACCTGTGTGGATGCTAAACACCTCAGCTGTCTGTCACTGAAAGATCAGGAAGGTTTCCACAAATTGCCCTATCCAAGGAGAGTGTCCCACTTGTTAGTTGAGAGACATTTTTAAAGCAGATCAGACTACAGAATCCACTCTAAGGACTTGGCTCTGCATGGCTACGCTCTTGTAAATGGAGTAGTTCACTGAAACACAAATTTATGGGGGTTACTAGTCAGATGAACTAAACGTCAGAGAGCCTTGCAGCACAACAAATGTGACACTCCTGTCAACTATTTTCTCATGTGATTTTACTGGCTAGGATATGTTTCTAGATTTATAAAGCTAGAGCAGCAGTTACCTGCTGTAACCAGTGACAAGTTGTAACATAAGGTGTACCATCTCTTTTCCTTGCACAAGAGAAATTTTAAAAGTGTTTAGCACCCAGTATTTTAGGTGGATTACATTTTTTGGTTTAACAACAGCACTTTCCTCCTATATAGTTTCCTTTATAAAAATCACTTTTTGCACTATATAATTGTTTTTTTTTTTTTTTTTTGTTTAGGATTTCCCAGCAAGCTTTACCTCATGGACAAAGAAGGATACAAATCCAGAGCATTTCTGTGCATTCACAGTTCTGCTCTGACCCTACTTGTACAGCTGTAACCTGACTGTTTGCATTGGGTAGGAATGCATTAATATATACAGGAGAGACTCTTGTATCTGACATCAGTTCAGACTCTAAGCCACTGCTACATGCAGAGTCAGGGTACCTGAATTCATGGGTAAGGACATGACACATGCCATGGTTCAACTCATTTCGCAGCAGCCTGGCAGCACTGCAAACCCAGAATCGTAAGTCAAGTTTGACAAGGCTGTGACCATTTCCAGTCTGTTTGTCTGGAAGGAGAACAACAGAACAATGGCTTAGACAAAAATAAATCTCTTCATGAAATGCTTGTCTGTAAGTCTATGAATCTGAATCTGCAAAAGATTTAACTTGCAAGATTCGGGGTTTGAGGCATGTCCCTCTCCTCTCTCCTCTCC
>VZTL01062248.1:0-16137 GCA_013400535.1 Scopus umbretta | reverse complement strand
GCAACCAAAAGGAGAGCTAAAACTTAACCTGTCACTTTGACCTCTCAGAAAGAAACTATATTAAAAAAATCTGAGCTTTATCATAGTCCTCCCCCCCAATATTTTATGGTTACAAGTTTGAAGTGATACACAGTTGCTGTATCTAACCTAGGACACTTTACAGATAGGATCTTTCCCAGCGGAAAAAAAAAATTAAAAAATCACTGAACACATGGCTAACAGTGTCCTATAAAAGTGTGGATCTAGAACTTTTGCATAAAGCATTAAGCAGGTTTCAACACCTTTATACTATAATCCCTGTGCACATGTAGCGTGGGCTTTCAACGAATTACATATTTAAGCCCAGGTGCAGTAATTTCCCAATCTGAATTAGCTCAAATGATGCCTTTTTTGTTAAGAAGGCAAAATTGGTGTGCCAGAGAACCATTAAAAGGTGTTGTACTTCAACCATTTAAACATTCTCAAGCTGACACAATTTAAGTAGGTTGTCCCATTATGGGATTCCCAGAGTATTGTGGCTCTGGAGCCTTTCAGGGTCTTAATGAAAGTGTTCGAATGTAAAGTAGCTTTTGGCAAGGAAAGCATTGAATGATCATGCTTTAAATGCAAACAAATGCCTGCACACTTTTCTGATCATGGCTTTGAAGCAGCTATTATGGGATTGCTTGCAATATTTTAATGGAGACCAAAAAAGCTAAATGGCAGTCGTTGGTTTTAGACTTGCTGTTGAACAGTTGGAAGAGTGCCCTATGATTAGATCCAATTTAATGTTCAGTGGGCTCTAGATTGGATTTCTTCTTATTAGTCTGGAGACACACTGATAAGAATGGTCTGATTAAGGTATCCTGGTAGCCAGTATAATTTCCTAAGCTTGAGCTGGAGCATTTTTTAAAATATACTGGTGTTATGGTAAAGCAGGACACAATTAGAAAAAGGGAGTCATCACAGGTCCTGTATAAAATCATTGAGATTGTATTTTGAAGGATAAAATAATTACTGTGAAATTGCAGAGCAGATAATATTGTTATTTACTGTTTTGGATAAGACTCGTCAGAGTTTCTCAGAAATGTCATTATCCTTGTGTTTAAATATACTGTCACAATATAGGCCCAGATTATTCCACTTTTATTCTGGCAGAATTATTTTGTGTAAGTGCCTTATATCTGCAGGTGGTACCACTGATGTCAGAAACACTGTAGCTGGGTGAAGTCATGCTCAGCTCGAGCATGACAGCATCTTAAACTGTCCTGTTTGACATTAGTGTATGGGAAACGAAGAATTCAGAACAAGTTCTAGACCACCTGGCTAGCATTAGAATTCTGTATTTCTGTCATATAAGACAGAGGTGGGTAAGCCAATATTATATTATATTTGGCAAGAAAATAACCAGGCATGGTTAGATAATAAGTTTTTTTTTTGTTGGGGGTTGTTTTTGTTGGTTCTGAAGTCTTCATTATAACTAGCTGCCTTGAGTAGTTAACATTCCCCACATAAATAATCACAACTGTATTTTTGTTAAATTACTCATTTCACAAATCCTACGTCTTCCTAAATATTCAGTTGTAATCAACACAGCAGCAAACATTGTCCACCTACATATCTGTTCTGTGGAACAGAAGCTTTTCTTGGACCATGTCATGTTCCTTATCCTGTTTGAAGTTGCCAAGAGAGAGGACGCTAGAAAGCTGCTGTAGCTCCTGTACCCTATCCTCACACATTCTTCTTTTCAGCAGTCTAGATCAAGTGTCATCTGAGAATTATACATCAGTGTGGATTTTAGAGAGCTATACTGTTTGCCAGAAATGGATAACTGGAGTCTGATTTTTTTCTTTTTTTGAAGGTTTTCTTTCGTTGGGGCAACAGTCTGTCCAAGCTCTGAAATAGTGTTTGATTTGTAATCAACAATGATTACATTGTTGTTTGTGTAACTTGCATTTGACTATCAAAAGAATGGAAAGGGTTTCAGCTTAAGGTGGAAGTTTTCAAGTAACCATTAGGTGTGGCGGGGTTGAATTTCTGTCCAGCAAGCCTTAGACTAACCGTGGTCTGTCTAGAAACTGGTATGTACTTAAATGTCCTGCTCACCTGTCTTTAAGTTTTCCTGGAATGTGGACAAGCTCTTTCAGGAGCCCTTGAGTTTGCCAAACTGTCTGCCAGTCACTGCACAGGGGGCACAACATAATACTGCCCAGCTCTTTCAGCAGCCCTGTGACAGATAAACCTGATGGTTGCTCTGTTTTCGCCCAAATGAGCAAATATGCAGAGCCAGTCTGCAGTGAAACTGAGTCAAGGGGCTCAAGACAGTGAGCTGTGGATAATGGGCACCAAGTTTGTTAACCAGTATTTTTCATATCTAAGTATACACTTTCCTCTCTGCAACCATATTAAAACAAATATTCTGGGAGCCTTTTTATTATAACTGTTTATACACTGTGTGTGCTTCACAGTGCTCTATTTCCTGGAACAAGAAGGTATCATAAAATCTCTACTGTTTAAAGAGATTGTATAGCAAAATAATATAGGGGGATGAAATCTCATTTTTCAAATGTCTGGCAAGTATCAGTTTTCAATAAATCCTTTTCCTTGAGGAAATTTACTTTGCATAGTTACTAATCATAAAAGTGCTCAGGCGTGTTGATCCTAAATTTTATGGTTGAGATCTCCATGGCATGCTGGACAAGAAAGAATCCCTATAATGGACCCTGTTTTGATGTTGCTAGAAGTAGATATACTCCTGGGGTACATATATATTGAAATCAGGGGGTTGTTGTATTCCTCTCTCATAAAACAAAGCCAAAAGCTTACAACCTTCTCCTCCTTCTCCTAATGTCTGATCATTAGGGAAAACACAACACTATAGTTGGAAAAGACCAGTAATCATATTGGTGCCTGGAGTTTGACATATGGACAGATACAGTATCTTCAAGAGTGGTGAAGAATTAGACTACCAGATTCAATCATCTAACTGGGTTAAAATTGGAACTAAATCCAATATTTACAACTTCAACTGACCTTTATTTAAAATAGACTTGTATGAAGTGATAAGTTATGTGTGTACTTTCAGAAACAGCTATTATCAGTCTTCCCAAAATTCAACCAAATTTTGCTTTGAGTGATTCTCCTTTTTTATTTGCTTTTTATGCTGTTTCTCCTTGGCTGAATAGAGACATACTTGGTAGTCCCATAGCTCTTCTGGTGAGGTTGTTTGGAAAATATCTCCATGGCAAATTTGCCAAGTTTGAAGTGCTTGCGTTGATTTGTAATTGTAAATTGAATCCCTGTACTTAAGAGTACTTAAAATAGGATCTCTCAATTATTTATTGTATACTTTTGGAGCTTGTTAGAAGCTCAAAGAAAATCCAGAGAAGCACAAACCCATACAAAGTATTAAAAAAAAAAACAAAAACAAAAACAAAAGACCAAACCAAAGGTACTCTAAAGAATGTACTTCAATTCCAATATTTTGCATTGTATACATTACACTGTTATATACATAAATATCATTAAACAGTGATGCAAGCAGTATATAAATGCCAGAATAAAGAAATTACAGTTTTCATGTTGCAAGTCCTTTATAGCACAGTAGTCTCTCCTCCTCCCCACAGCAATCTTCTGAGCTCTAAGTGAGGTATAATATCTTCTTGTTCCATGGAGTTCTTCATTTTTCTCATGGAGAAGAGACAACAGACATTGAAAAAGATACCTTCTGACTGGATATAGGGGGAAACATTTTCACAACAAGTCAAGCAGTGGAGCAGGCTGCCCGGAAAGTTGTGCATTCTTTGTCCTTGAAGATTTTAAAGACCAGACTGAATAAAACTCTAAGCAACCTGATCTGACCTTATAGCTCACCCTCTTTTGGGCAGTCTAACATGACAAGAAACCTCTCAAGCTTTCTGCCATTCTGAATTATCCTGTCATCTGTGAAAGTAATTTCTCAAATAAAGCAAATATCTGCATTAAATATCTATAAATTGGTCATGCTTTGAATGGGGTTCAGACCAGATAACCTCTGGAGGTCCTTTGCAATCTATGTCATTTCTGGGTTCTGTAATTCTAAATTCTTAACAAAATGACATATGAACTTTTCCCTTGATTACTCAAAATATTTCTGGCTACAGCAGAGATACTATGCATCCCTCGTCCTTCTAGTCCAGGACAGAATACTCTCTGCACAGACCTGTTTAATAGCTTTAGAATTGTTTTCAAACCATTTGCCTCAAGCTTTATTTCCTTCAGATTTCTGCATTTAGGCTGCTATTGTGATAATGTTACTAAACTCAATAACTGCTGTTAAAGTGAGGGAGCAGCATCTGCCAGACACAGAAATACAATTATGGTCAAACACTAATGAAAGACTGCAACAGCATCTGCCTTTTCTGTGTCACTTCTGTAGCCTATCTGCATGCAGCTTCCCAAAACAACCACTAGTTCGTACGTCAGTGTGTAATTTGTTAGCACTTCTGACGCCAGTGCTCCCGGCTGGACTCACCTGACAGAAACTCTCCTAGCTATTATTACACAAGAAACTAACTCCCTGATAGTGCAGGAAGTTGAGAAAATGTGTTTCTTCTGCTGTGCATCTGAATTATCATGTGGTTATCTAATATCAGCTGTGACCTTATCTGCAGGCATAAATTGGACAATATTGAATTTTGAATAACAGAAGTCCAGATGCTATGACAACATGTGCTTATAATTCTCCAGGTAGTAACACAAGTACCACAGGATTGTTTTATAGATGGTGTTCAACTGGAGTTGCAGTCTTTTGGATCAGGAATGAAAGGAGGCCTTTAAAATCTGTCCAAAACAGGACTGTCAGACTGTGCTTTGTGCTTCCTTCTTGACTCATTATCAGCTCATGACTTTTCTATTTCAATTTATATTGAATAAATTTGTCATCACCATCATCCAGTTTCCTGAACATGGAGGAATACTTGCAGCTGATTCAAGCAAGCATGATGATGATTTCACGCTGGTTACTATCAACTGAAGCGCTGACAGACTCTTCAGTGGTCAGTCATCACATTAGAAAATGTAAATTTTAGTAGATGTCTAAATATCTTCACACAGTGAGAGGCAGTCAGATTGCTCTCCTAGACTCCAGGCCATTTTGAAATGTTCCTGGAACCTAATACAATTATTTTGCCAATAAGTAAGCATGGGCACACACAATTCTGCCATTAGACGTTGCTTGTCATTGACTGCTGGGAGGACAGCGTACTTGGCTAGATACCTCCATATTGGTTCTTCAGCTGTTCTCCCGTGATAAGTTGTGTTAAATCAAAGATGATGCTTGATGCCTCATAAATTTCAAGAGAAAATGCTGAAAAAAATATGCCAAAAAGTTTTTTGACTTTTTGTAACAGGTATTGTATATCCTAAGGAACACTTTCTTCCAAGAGTCCTTTCTTTGCTGCCCTAGAGTGCCTTTGAATATAGGTGAATCCTTTGACTATTGATATTCTATAAAATCATGTATATTCAATTTCTATTCTACTGTTACCCAGTTCTCCTGTTCCTTACAAGTCTCCTATGCATTTTACATCTGCCTTTTCTGATGAGTTCTCATTCTCCCAGTGGTGTCTGGCATGTGGGATGTGCCAGCCAGTTCATGGGATGCTGAACATTTTCATTCTCATCATGTTGCCGTCGCTGTCAAAACAAAAAGCTAGTGAAAAAGAAAGAGAAGTTTTCCAGTGGCTCTATGCAGCTTTTCGCCCTGACACTTTCCTTTTGGCTCATTAATGTAGGATGATTTCTGGTCCACCCTGTAGCAAGAGAAATCAACCTGCAGTCTCCAGCATGTGTTAAGGTTGCTATGCTGCTGTTTGATTTTTCCAAGTTACATAGTTATTTGCTGATAGTTCGATTACTTGACTTCACTGAGCTGAAAATACAAACATTGCTAATGGTAAAAGCCATATAAACATCCCTATTTGCTCTTAAAAAACAATTTTTTCAATCATTTTGGATTTGGAGTTCAAAATGTTATTTAAATGTTAATCACTTGAAACTGTGCTTGGGCATATAATTCAATTATGGGACCATCTTAATTATGCAGATGGTGCTTATGAGCATCTGATACAATTACAGTGCCAATTCAGTACACACTCATTGAAAGAGCTTAGCTGAAACACATTATTTCAATGTGTGTGGACAAATTCACTTTTTCAGGAAATGGGTTCATGGAATTGTAATACTGCTCTGCTCTGCTCATTGCTTTCAATGGTGTGTAAACCACAAGGTTTTTAACTGTTCTCCTGTATTCTGTGGTGGTCCTAGGCTTGCAAGAGATTTCTTCATGTTTTTAACATATCCAGAGGGATGAAAATGGAGACTTGAGTTAATAAACCATCATCCCTCTGGGTAGCAGGCGGTTTTATTTCTACTTGAATTTTTAACCTCCTTTTGAATGCTGCACCACATCTGGAGGCAGTGTGTAAATCTCATCCAATCAGGCTGATAACAAAATAGGAAAATTAGTGAAACTTACTTTCACCATATAGTGGTGCAAAATAAATACCATGTAATTCTTTTTAAGTAAGATTCAACTTTTAATAATGTCCCTTCTTTTGGTGTAAGTCCAATGAAGAG
This sequence comes from Scopus umbretta, assembly GCA_013400535.1. NCBI lineage: Eukaryota > Metazoa > Chordata > Aves > Pelecaniformes > Scopidae > Scopus > Scopus umbretta. The sequence goes on along the minus strand of VZTL01062248.1, from coordinate 9,540 downwards.
GAACCCTTAGTATGTTTTACAGCATGGTTCAGTGTTTAAAGAAAATCAGTGTTTCTGCTTCCTAGCATATGTTTTTCTCATCTGCCTTTGTGTTAGTTTAAAGCAAAATTCTTATAACCACTTTTAACTCCATGTGAGGCCAGCCTTGTATACCTAACTAATAATTAGGTACCATTAGGGGGGCTGTGACACTGAAGAAAGATTAAGCAAAGAACTGGAACTTATATAGGGGAGTATCCACAGAGGGGATATTTTAAAACAACCGAGAGTTTTGAAAGGAATATAAACCTTAATGCTTGTGCCCGAAAGTCATCCTCTAACTCACAGTAAGTAGGAGGAAAAAATTTTTAGGGATGATTTATTCTGTGTTCTCACAATTTTTCATTTCCCCTCTCCCCTTTTCTCACTGATTGTGATCAGAAATAGGACATAAATCTAGTTCATGATCCACTGAATATGGCCACATCTGTGTTACTGTTGAGCACGGTACCTGTCGTCTTTAGATTTAGGTACTGCAAATATATTGTGTAGATGATATACATAATAGGTGGTGTCATCTCAGAAAAGTAGTGTAGTACCTGAATTCCCACTTCTAAACAGTCTGCACAAGCACTTTCCTGTTGCGAATTACTTTATCTGATGCTTAAAGGAGCGAGTGTGCCGTTGCATTTGTGCCTGTTTATAGGATCAGTTTCTCTCATTTTTGGTATTTGGCTCTTACAGAAATGTCACAGATTATATTACCATGAATCTAGTCATTGAAAATTCATGCCAGGAAAACTTGTCACATTGTAAATGCTAATTTCCAGCATTGGTTTATTCATGTTTTGTTGAAACTAATCAGAGAACGAATTTGAATTCAGTGTATTCACTGCAGTTCTAGGTCAGCTTTGCTCTGAGGTTTTATTAAGCAGGATCAATGATGGTTAGACTTCAAGTCCACTCTTCACACAGGAGTGAACAGCATCTGCACAACACAGCTCTGCTATGTGTGCATTTCTTAAGCATCACAAAAAGACATGCTGGTCATCCACATGTACAAATACAACTGTAGTTCAGTTGTAAATTCTCTTATTACTGAGACTATTTTCATTTCTGTTTTATGCTTTGTTAGAAGTACTGCTNATCCCAGCTGAAATCAGGACAATAAAATATTACTATAATATTAGAAAAAAATAGCATCTAGCAAAATAAATCAAAGTAAATACTTGCTTTCAGTTTTCTTCCTGTATAACTTAGGTACCAAGCCTCTGTCATGGAACAACCAATCTAAGCTAATGTGCAGTACCTAAAACCAATATAGGATCAGTGAACATATGAACAGATGTATTCAAATGCCACTTAGGCATTACAAATCCTTTGGTTTCTACTCCCTGTCCTTGTGAACATATCTGTTCATAAGTGGCGTATTGAACAATATCTAGGGATATTGTTCAAAAGTTAGTAGCTGATTCTGCCTTCTAATGACTTGTTAACCTGTTCTTTATGGAAAAGATAATTTACAAGCTTGAAAGAGAAATGCATAATGCACAAGAACTGAGAGAGAATGAAGCTTTGGCTTGGACATTCGAATGGCAATAAGAAGGAAGTAGCAAGAGATGACATTGATGTTTGCTGTTGGAGCAAAATCTCAGAAGTCAAATTCATGGGAGGAACTCTTCCTGTAGCCTAATATGAAAATTACCCTGTTACTTCTTGGTGGGGTTAACAGGGGCGTGGATCAGTTGTGACATAATTATCAGTCACAGAAAAAGAGGTTACAGAGGGATCATACTAGTGTTGCTTTTGATTTTATAAAATTATTTCAGTTATTAGTTCACGCAAAAATGTAACCTTGTTTATCCATCATTGCCTTCTATGGGACTTTCTCTTACCTAATATTAAACTTGGTTTTCTACAACATATAAAGAAGAAAATTCAGGTAAACTGATATTGACTTTTCTGTTGGCTGGAAAGGTGAGTTCTGCTCTGACGCCATCTCATTCCAAAGCACTGCATTCTTGTTCTCCTTGAGAAAAGCACTCCACCCAAGTTTGTGACCATCTTTTACATATCATAATTACTGTAGCCATTTACTGCAGTACTGCCAAAACAACAGTAGGAGCAGAGAGCTGTAATGAGTGTACGATGTTCCAAAGGTTTCAGCGAAGGCAGGGTGCTATGCAGAGGAAACACCTTCTGAAGTTGTTTTTTGGAGCAAAAGGAAAGCATCATGTGCAGCTAACAAGCATGCATTTCTTACCTGATAGGTTGCCCAGTTTTCTATAGTGCTTTATGTGCAGTTTGTTGAAAACGGAAGCTTCCTGTGCTGTTAGAGTTGTGTTTAAGATGGTATATTTGCTTGCTGAGGAATGGAGGACGTCTTTTCCTTTTTACCTATAAACATGTTTGTCTTCTGATTTAGTATTAGTGTGGTGCCTCAGAGAGCCACAGTGTTGCAATATTAAGCCCTTCAAACTCATTGACAAAGTAGCAAGAATTTTGTGACCAAGAGAATGGAGTTAACAGCATATATTGTTCGCAAGGTACCATTTTTCTCAGGTTGAAAGTAGTCAAAAGATGTGGATTTTAGCTTTTGTGAGAAGAATATGTCATTTCCTGCCTGTTTTCCTTCTAAGTGTAAAGTACCACACATGCTGATGACAATGACAATTTAAGTGTTCTCGTGTTTGATGTCTCAGAGGGAGATCCAGCTTCTTGTTGGGATTGTATGTACTTGTTAATGTGACAGGACTCTGGCTGGATAATCTAAGAGAACTTGCACAAGGACTGTCCAAGATTTTCTGGCTGAACTGATTAGTTCTGCCAACTGGCTGCTGTGCAGTTGTGCAAAATATATTTAAAAAAAAAAAAAGTATGTAAATTTTCTTTGTGCTGCTTTTCCACAACTGCACAGGAATCTGATGTAATTGGAATGGACTAAATTCATAGAATTATAGGACAATGGAGGTTGGAAGGGACCTCAGGTGGTAGCTAGCCAATAAGACTGGAGAACCCTTGCGCAAAGCAAGGTCAGAGCAGGTTGCTCATGGCTTTATTCGGTATCATCTTGAAAACCTCCAGTGATGAAGACTGCACAACTCTGAGCAACCTGTTCCACTGCTTGATTCTCCTTAGATATGAAATGAGCTTGCCTTTCAGTAAGTTTTAGTCTAGAACCTACACTTCTCCCTTCTTGTCTCTGAGGAGAATCACGTTTTCTTTCCTTCCATGATAAAATTAACTCTGCACTGCTTATCAATAGATGTCAAACTTGCAGAATTTCAGTTAGACTTAAGACAGCTGCTCGTAGAGAAAACTGAAAAAAAAAAAAAAAAAAAAGGGTTCTTCTCATAGTGGACTTGGTGTATGAGTGTGTGCATGAAGTAGCAAGGTGGGGAGTATTTGCCATTTCTATGTATATTAAGCTGAAGACTTCTTTAAATATTTGTGTAGAATGTTGAACAAATGGCGGGGAGGGGGCTGGGCATACCAAAAAAAAAAAAATATCTTTTAAGTATTTTAAGTTAGCTAGCACTGTTATATGTCTGTATATTCCCCAGCTATGAGGATACTAATGTTGACTGTGGTTTTTTTACCTTTTTAATGTAACAGGCAAATGAAGACCTTTAAATGTGGGTTGGCTTTGGTGACTGGGTTACTGTTCTTTTAGATTTAACCCCAAAGTTCAGTCTATCTTTATTTGATTATTACAAGATTAATGAATTATAAACCTAAACCTTTCCTCTGTTTTCAGGCTTCTCAACGCCAATAAGATCAACTGCCTGAGGGTAAACACGTTCCAAGGTCTGCATAATCTCAAACTGCTATCTCTTTATGACAACAAACTGCAGACCATCAGCAAGGGGCTCTTTGCACCTCTCCGATCGATCCAGACTCTGTGAGTATGCAGGCATATCATACGTGACAGCTTTCTCTTTTTTTTTTTTTCCCCCCAAAGATGTTGCCTGTCTTTGCAAAGGCTTTGCACCTGACATTAAAACAATTTGGAAGAGATCTCTACGTAGTAGCCCCTCCTTTTCTGACAGAAATAAAAGGACAAAGAAAAAAAAGTATTGCGTAAGTTCAGAACAGCCAGCTATCGATACAGCCTGCCCATAGTGACATAAATGTCATAAATGTATTAAGTTCCCGGAGTAATTAATTCGTACTGTTTGCTGGGAAGATAATATGTAAATTTTACTGTACAATGTATGAACAGCAGATTCTATTCAAACCATTGCCTAACAGTTTTTAATGAGCTAGTGCGTTGGCATCTCTCCTTACTGGGTCTAAGTCCTGCTATACAGTTCATGACTTCTGAAACCATATTTCAGCTGACATTCCACTTAAGGGAAATGATACACTGTATTATTTGATCCATTAAGAAAATCCACTAAACATTTTTGGGAGAGTCGTTGAATTGGAGGCATTAGGAGAAGAGGAATCAGAAGCAAAATTGGAAGCAAAAGTATAGAAATGACTCGATATTTTACGGAAGAAGGTTTCATCCTAAAGCTGTGAGTAGTAAGATAATAAGGTAAATAGTACTCCCTCAGAGCTGGAGTTGGCAGCCTGATACAAATAAAATACAAGGAAGAACCCCCTCACCCAATATTGTGCTTAAATATACTTGTGTGTGCATATATAGATATAAGGCTGTGTGTGTTTAGGTACTATGTAAGTACATGCATTTCTAGTATTAAAATATATCTGTGTATGTATATACGTACTGTAATATATATGCACATAATATGTGTATATATATACACACATACTGTAGTACTGGAACTGTATCTGTACACATGCACATATATATTTTAATACTGGAAATGCATTGGCCAAATTAGTTTTATAAGTGTTTTAAATCATATAAAAAAGAACTAATAGGGATGATTTCTAGCAGCAGGGTACCTGCTATGTCCTCAGGCAGCCACAAGCACAACATTAATGTCCAACCAGTATGTATTGCTCTAAATCATTAAGGCATTAGAATAATCATGTATAACCCCCCCAACCCTGCCCCCCCCACCGGTACCGTGCTTTCTTCTGCTGCAGCATGCTATATATCTACATAGATGTATATGTAAACAAGGACGAGAGAGAAGGTTCATTTACAGAAGTGTATGAGATTTGTCAAGTTAAACAACAGGCAACACTCTTAAGGTGTAAAAATTTCTTCTTAGTTTCCAGGAGGTTTTATTAGTACTCCTGGTGGCTATTACTTAAAATGGACTTGTTACTTCACACTGAGAAATGTTTTGATTCCTTCTGCCATTTTTAGTACTGCAAGTGATTACCATTTTCTACCTTTTTTCTAGAGCTACAAAACTAGTCCCATATCCTGTCTCTATATGCTTGTTTGTTCTTTGAACCTTTCACACCAGGAATGGCTCTACTACAACAGTAATCTTGAGTTTCTTCAGGCACTTTCTGCTATGTATGCTTTTACTTCCCACTCCTTGATAGCCCTTGCCCTGTTGTATTTTATATTTACTCTGTTAAGTGACAGTTCACAAATATAACTGCAAACAGAAAAGAAAATAAGTCTCTACAGGTGGAAAAAAATACACTAACAGTAACAGCAGAGGTCTTGTGAGGATATAACTTTACATCTGTACCCAAACCAAATTTAAACATCTGTCTTTTCTTAAACTGTCTTTGCAGTTTAATTAGAGAGCTGTGTCCTGCTCCCTTGGAAGTTAGAGGGACTGGTGCAAGTAAACTGAGATCAGAATCAGGCTCTGAGAAAGGCATGACAAACTCTCCTGATGTAGTGCTCAACTTTGGCAAGCAGAGTGAATCATAACAGCAGCAGAGAAATACTGTTTCTCTCTAAGATACTCCAGCAGATTTCTATTAACAAAGTCTAAATATCCGTTTTAAATCAATGCTGTAATACCTATGTCCAATTGTGTGGGAAATGTGTCGTGCAAATTTTGGTGAAGGATAGAGTCAAGTTCTATCTTGCATAAACAGTTCAGTCTCAAAAGTAAAAATTTTTGGTCCAGGAAAAAATGCATATAAGGGGAATACTATTATGCATGATGAGTATATGCAAATATCAATTTCACTCTTGAGAAAAGGCCTCTGGTTCACTTCTGGCTTTGCCCACAGATCCAAGGCACTTTACTAATTCGCATTTTGATCCCTAGGAAACTGAGCTTGCCAATAAAATTTCTTTTAAACCAGGATACAAAATGATCTTCAGGTCAGGTGCATCTAAAAATGTGCATTTCTCTCAAAATGCAGCACATCAAGCTCTCAGGAGACAACATTGGACTTTGTAGACAGGAGGTCTGTGTCCTTTAAAGCAGGCTTTGCTATATTAATTTTTGTTTCCTCTGTGAAAGGACTTGCAGCAGGCTTAATGAGCTACGAAATGTGATAGCTCACAGAATTCTCCCATTCATGTGCAGCTCCGTGTGGTTTCCGCCAGGCCTGGGTTTTTGGAAGCTTATTCAATTACTCTGCTCTTCAGGTTTGCGTTTGTGAAAAACAGTGATGGAGTACAGTGTCACAGGTCACTTCTGATTAAACATCCCATCCTTCTCGCAGACATTTAGCTCAGAATCCATTTGTGTGCGACTGCCATTTGAAGTGGCTGGCTGATTACCTGCAGGATAATCCGATAGAAACCAGCGGCGCTCGATGCAGCAATCCGCGTCGCCTTGCCAACAAACGAATCAGCCAGATCAAGAGCAAGAAGTTCCGCTGCTCAGGTAATTCATTTATCCAAGCTGTACTGCACTTTCAATTCAGAAATAAGCAGGTCCAGAGAGCCTACTAATCGAATCTGCAGGACAGTGTTTGCTATAATGGATATCATGGAACATCTTTTACAATTAAATTTGGAAAATTCAGTTAGTTCTCCAGAAAAGCCAATTACCTTATGGATTAAAAAAGAAGGAGAAGAAAAAAAAAAAAAAAGAAGGGTCAGTCTATAGCTGTCTTCTGTGTGTCTCTTAAAAACAAAGAAAAGAAAAAAGAGAAAAGCTTGTGACATTTAATTTTAAAAGCGTTACTAGGTTATAAAATGTCTAAAGAAAACAATGAAGATGTATATTAATCCATGTGGCAAATGTCATATTTTGAAGGGGTGGAACGTGGATGGATTGTCATTTGTATTCAGGCAGAACTCTTATTGACCTTAATGAGAGTTGAGCCCAAGTAAGTTCTCAGACCTAAATGCTGAGAACAGTATGAGTGAGATTTTTCTATAGCTGACAATGGACTTTTCTGACCTAGGATGTGAGCGGAGCTGAGGGTGAGGGGATGGCATCGATTCAAATACTTCCATAAATTTTTTTTATATCCACAAGTAACATGCACTAATGCAAGCAAAACTGCCAGCAAAGTTGGTAAGATTTTTGGTTTTAGTAAGTTTTGAATCAAAACTTGCATCATAGTTTAGGAAAAGATTTTTGTGTTGTGAGCTAGATGAAAAAATGTTTCCACCTGAAAATAACCTCCAAAGCAAGTTAAACACCTTTTTCTCAACCGTATCCATTCTTTATTTATGGTCCAGCTATCAGTAAAAGGATATTTATTGCCTTACACAGCACAAATAAGCAGACTGCTTCTTCATGTGTTTTTTCTATTGGTTATATGTATTTTGGATTACTGCATTTTTGTATACTGTAAAGACAAGCAGGTTTCTGTGAGCAAATCTATTACTGTGTACTGAGAAGAAGAATGACTAGTATTGATGGAGTACCTTGCAGAGTTTTCTATAAAAATTACCATGATTTTTGTCTTTTTCCTCTGAAAAAAAATACCATGATTAATTGTGTTCCTGGTGGTAAAAGATTAATGACTCTAGATGGGGATGCAGCATGAACTGAATGGCAGCAGCCCAAAACAAGCCGCTGTGCTTTGTGTATCTCTGCAAGCAATATGCTGAGCTAAACCTTCTCTTTATGGAGAAAATAAAATAAAGATAACTTCATTTGCAGTCAGGTTTTCTTGGGCATGCTTGTTAAAGTCTTCAATCACTTGTGATTCAAGCCACAAAATTTATAACCAGAACTAAAATTATGACATACTTTTATCTAGGTGTTTGGATTGTGTCCATCATAGTAAAAAGATAATTAGTCAGTAAGATTCATATTTAAAGAAACTGGAAATGAAAATGCATAAATATAATTTAGAAAGGAAAGTAGACTGCAGAAACAGATCAGTATAAATCTGTACCCAATTTGCGATTGTTATTTTCTTCTGCTTTTATTAATAGGCTAGAGAAACTAATCCTATGTATGTGCATGCGTGCCTTGAACAATGGTACAGGCTGTTGGATAAGGCAAACACCATCTGATATCATTTATGAAAGGTCATGGTTAAGAAGAGCAACAATGCAGAACACAGTACCTGGTGATGTTGAGAATAATATTTTGTGTGAGTTCTTGTCGTGGGGGTCCTTTCCTTGACGCATTAGGCTGTTTTTCCCTTGGTCTCCAGTTCTACAAGTATATCAAAACCACATGGAAAAGGCATAAACCTGACTTATGAAGGAAGAGAGCAGGGATTGTACAGCTTCAGAACAAAGATTTCAGCTGGATGAAAACTAATTCTATTCCAAAACTCAATAGAGAAGATATCCTTGCCTGTAGAGTTTCCAGATGGCGATGAGATCCATTGAACTTGACTCACTGTCTGCTCACATGAGACAGGGGGAACGTCGAATGGTTTAGAAGAATCTTACTTTGTAAATCAATCCAGAGAACAGACATCCTTGGCACCTGTTCTGCTCAAGTTGTCCCTTTGAATGATGGCTGCTTCAGACTTGGCATTTAACAGGAATTTTCCATGTTTTCATTTTGAGGAGTATGTTTCGTCCCAGAATTTAATGCAGCATGTCTCTGTGGAGAAAAGTCCATGAGGTATGAATCTCCATCATTCAAAGTCAGACTATTGAGCAGTGCTTTGTGTTATCCAGGGATGAGCCTGCACAGTCCCACTGGGATAGCAATGCTTAGTAACTTGTCAGTGTCCTTGCTGGTTGTGGGCTTCTCCCTGTCTAGTTTTTACATCTTTTTTCAGTGTATGGGAAAAGAATTTTAATTTTAAATCCTCTTGTAAATATGCATCTGTTTTCTCAAAGGGTTCTTGTTTCAGGATCCTGATATTTTCATGTAGTTTGTTTAATACATTTAGTACATGTCAGTGGTCAGAAGGATGATTTTGTGTGGGAAAACCCAGTGAATATGAGGGGTTGGTTAAGGAAGCAACGTGAAGAATTTTATCCTGACCTGGTCTTTGACCTTTGTGAGGATGCACAGAAAGTGTGAGCTCTGTGGGAGTAGAGGTACTCAGCCAGTGTCAGGATCACACCCATGAGCAGTTAAACTTAGGTGAGCTTAATACTTTGACATCAGGGAAAGGACCAGTTCTGAAGTCTTAAAGTTCTGAGGTTGTCCTGAAGCAATCTGTGTGTTTTCCACATTCATTTGGATTCTACAAAGTATCATAAAGGAAACTGTCAGGAAGGACCTGGCATGAGAAAAAATGTGATTGTTCAGTAAATTAAGAGACAAAAGGGAAGTGCTTTTTTAACGAGCATAG
>VZTL01062246.1:0-11723 GCA_013400535.1 Scopus umbretta | reverse complement strand
CATACATTGAAGTAATTTTAATACTTATCTCCGAATAAATCTTTAATTTGGATGGAGAATTCTTCACCTGAATTAAGTGAAGTGAAGGATTAATTTTCCTCTTAAGCAAGTTAGGTTCACAGGTATAGATGTGATGATTTTTTTGGGAGAAGTGCAGATTTTTTTCCTGCTTCACTAAGAGTTGAAAGATTGCAAACTTCTTTTTGTTCATTTGGTTGAGTATCTGACCAACATTCTTTCATTCTTCTCTTTTTTGGATATAGTATAAAAACTTCCACTTTTGTTCACTTAATAATGTTTCTTTTCATTCAGTCTTGAGCCTCCTTACTGCAGCGATAATTTTTTTAATGTTAAGAATTTCTTTTTAATCCTTTATTATAAAAGGTGATCAAAGCATTTCCCCAAAATGAGATTTTGTACTGTACTTGCTGTATCCATAAATTTGAGTACTGAATGGTACTGCAAAAATGTCCTTTTACAGGAAACTAAACCCATTCCTGTCAGTTTTACGTAAATAATACTATTAAGCTGTATGTTACTTTACCACTATACTTTACTACAGTACTACTATATAATTTAGTTTTAACATTTATGACTATTGATTAGAACATCATAGTCCTGTAAATACAGAAAACAAAATTTAGTCTGAATCTTAACTTTCCCTAACTTTTCTTCCAAATTTCACAAAAATTTACCTTCACTTCTCTCAGGTTCTTTGTTTATGCAAAGAAAATTATATTGAATGTCTCTGCAATGTCTCTATGTATAGTAGAGTGGCCAAAGCATATTGGTAAAGCCAAAATGAATTTCAAAGATCGCACAGCTTCTTTTTGATGTTGCTGCTGCTGAAGAAACCTCCTGTGCCAAAAGCGTGTTTTCTGTTGTGGTTTTTTTAACTTAATTAGTTGGCCCATTATTATCTGTCCTATAAACCTGCCCTAGTAATTTTTGAGAAATACTTGGAGCTGAACAAATTTTACTCTTAAGAAAGCCACTTGCAAAACTCTTAGTGAGTACTTTCGAAAACTCCATTCAACATACGTTCTAAAGCAATGTTTAGAAAGGATTTGAGGGCATATTTTCTTACCTTTCTTCATTCTTATTACTTTGCTGTCCTGTGGAGCACTGTCTTTGTGAAAAGTGGTTGTTGCCCACAACACTCCCAATCTTTTCATTGCAATGGGAGCTGAAACATAAAGCAGCTTACAGAAGTTGGTAAGAGGAATGACTTGTAGAACAGAGGATTTTGGAGTTGCTACCTGATTTACAGACAAGTGAACTGTTTCGGTCATTTTCACAGTTTGGGTTAAAGAAAAACCACATTACCGTTGAAAAGCTCACATCTGGCAATAATACTTAAGTAATTTCATGAGATTAATAATCTAAAAACTTTTTAAATTTATACTAGTATTTCCACCCTTTTCTGAAAAAGAGTTTTGTAAGGGGGTTTCTTGTTGTACATTTCTATATTTTTTTTAGCCAGAGATTCACCCCCTGTTTTAAAAAAATCTCCTATTAGAGATGTGGGTCTAAATTATACTTTTAAATCTTATTAAACTGTTTGTTAACCTTAGCAAACATGTGGCTTTGAAAATTGTATAAACTCAATTTTTAATGAGAACCCACCTTTCTGAGTCCACGTATAATTCTTGGTCAGAAAAGGAGATTTTGCAGCTATAGTACATAATTCACAAACTCCTGTAAATTGATTTTTCAGCCTTGGATTGATGGATTTTAGCCTGATGTTTGCATTATCCACAGAGTGTGTATTACTGTACCACATTTATCTGAATGAGGGCTGTATTTAAAAGGTATTTTTCTGCGGAGACTAAAGGGAATGCATTTTAATAATTGGCAAAACTAATGACAGGCTGCCCTATTTTCTATTGACTGTTTTAATGCATTCAGCAAGTGTTGCTGAATGCATAAACCCTATGAATATCAAACACCTTCTGGTTTTGGCCCTAAGTCTTCCTGACAAAGGACTGGTAAAGCACAAGTCAGGGCACAAATTTTGGAGAACTACAGAAAATCATTCTGATTCTGAGAATTGGTTTTCATTAATCATTTAATACAATTGTATAGAAAATATTATGCCCTCCTATATTCAGCTTCCTCTGTCCCTAATACTTCTAGCAAATTAAACAAACAAAGCTCAAAACGAAACAAGCAGCAAAACCCTACATTAGTAGAGTTTTTATAAGATTATGCCAAGCATCACAAAATTAAGACATGCCCAAACAGTAATTGCTCTTGAAATATGAAGCATTACCTTGCATGCTCACTAAAATATAATTTTTTAAATGATCAAATTCTTTATTCCCTCCATGACGTTCTGTGGTTCCTAGAGCATGACTAAGAGAATAGGCAGCTGTTCAATAGGATTTTTTGTCCTCGTTCAGTTTATGCTTTCCTTTGTTGTTTATTGTCTTCTATTCAGCTCAGAAGACAGAACTGTTAATTTCCTTATGAACACTTACCACTCAAATATGTAAGTGCTTCATAGACATTAATTAATGTATCTTACAAGCTCAGCTGTGAATTGAGGAGTGCCATCATTATCATTTAACACTTGGCAGCAGTGCAGAAAAATTAAGGTGAACGTAAGCATTAATACATGTCATAATTTTTGGAGTCCACCAAGGAAGAGATCCTGTGGATCTTCCTTACACTTACCACTACTTAGATCACTGCAGAAAATAATTATTCATCTAAGATATCCTTTTGGAATAAGTAGCACGTGGGCATGCAATTAGGTATTGCTACATCTATATGCAAGGGAGATGACTTAAATTTTATCTCTTTCAAATTTTTGATGACTGTATTTTGCAGTAGTATTCCTTATAGCCCAGTTGATTCTTTGCTTTTCGTTCCACTATGGGTATTTATTATAGGATTTTATATGGATTTATTCAGATGACAACTGTCTAGATACTACTACTGAATACTTTTTTCTCTGTAGCAAAAATATCTTTTTTTGTGAGGATGCACAAAAAATTATTGTTTTCACAGGCTCTCTAGTAATGGGTCACCTTTTCTCTGTTAATTTATGACTACTCTGTTCACTGTTATAAGACACTTACTTCTATTGAAAATTACCTGTAAAGAGGTGTGAAAGTTCCTCTGAAAATGTTGAGAATGACTGAACTATAGTCTTTAACATCTGCCATCAGTGAATGAATGGATTGTCCATAAACTGACAAGACAAAAATAATCTATTATGTTAACTAATAGGTCTTGTTTACTTTTAACCTCGATGTTATGAAATACTTTACCAACAGGTACAAAACTACAAACCAACTGCTAAATATTTACTTCATTGATTTTCAAAACTCCCTTGAGAGCTCTTGTGTCCTTTCCTGACTTCCAAAGTTTTAGTAACCAAAAATGGCTGTGCTGTGGGTGGACACTCACTTTCCTGCAGGCAATACATCAAAAGTTAAGGAAGGTTTTTAAGTTCTTAGAGATTTGAGATATTGAAGGGGTCCCTGTCTATTGTAGGAAGCAAGTTATTTCAGTGTTCATATTTATAGGAAAATGACTGGTGTGTGTAATCTTTCTGATAGAGGATGGCTATCTTCTTCCCCAGAAAAACCACTCTAGGTTGGACTTATTATTAACACTTTAATAACTGAGTAACAGATTAGTGATGCAAAACAGATTACGTTCTTACCTTACAGCTCCATGATTTTAACATACCTGTTGTGGACAAAAAGGTCTCAGTGCTACTGTTTTGTTATTCTGGTGAAACTTTCTAAATCAACTGTTCATTTGGTCACTATTAAAGAAACATATAAAGCAGACTTCAGTGTAACCTAGACACTCAGAGGACTTCACTACCTAATGTTTTCCTTCAGAACAGAACCTTTATAGCATGAGAAATGGATGTAATACAATAATTTTCTTTTTCTACTTCTTTCCCTTAGGCATTTCCTGGAAATACAAACTCTGATAGTGTGGTCCGGCATGATTTACAACATCCAGTTATTGCTCGCTATGTACGAATAGTTCCTTTGGACTGGAATGGAGAGGGCCAAATTGGGTTAAGAATTGAAGTCTACGGCTGCTCCTATTGTAAGTGTTTCCATCATCATCCTTTTTTTTCCCCCTAAATAAAAACTGGTTTTGGATCTCAGATTAAATCTGAATCTTAAGTACTTTTTGCTTAGATAAAGATGTTCCAGGATTGCTAATTATAATGCCTAGGGCTTCATGAGATATTTATTGTAACCTTAACTCTGAATTGCTAGTTTGTTCTTTCCTGGAAGATGCAACATTGGAATTTATGATAGTCCTTTGAAGTTGCTCCTTTTGATCTTCATGGTTTCCTTTGCAAAAGATTTTTACTATTATATAAGCTTGAACGGGACACTTGAGGAAAAGACAGTATTCAGACAAATGTCATGCTGGATCTTGAGAGGAACATCTGGGAAACAGGACATAATTCACTGCCTGGTGCTAGACATAAAATTAAAGCAAATAAACCAGAATTCTATCAGACTAGCTCAGATTGTCTAAATATGTGACATGTTTTTCAGCGTTTTTTTCCTCTAGTATTTGAATATGATTTTAGAATTTCTTTTCAAATCTGGATGACCAGTGGTACAAATGCTTCTGAAGTTAAGAGCAGAACTGATTATGTTTTAAGCAAAGCAAGGGTAGTTTCAAAATGCCCTCCCTTGAATTCAATCCAGCCAGTGCTTAAAGAAAGTTTACAAACCTGCAGAAAATTAAGTGTCTGATGTCCTATTTCTAAATACATATTTTTTATGCAGTATCCTGGATTCCTTGATATTTTAGCTGGAAGGAGCTATTTGAGATTTGTTTTTTAATAACCAGGTGTTAGAATAAGGTAAGGAGCACACATCTGGGAGTCTCATCCATTGATTTCACTGGGTGACTGACTGTACATGGGAGCACTTTGCCATACTAACTAGCAAAAAAAGAAAAACACCTTGTGATTTCAGTTGTTGTTTTGATTTGGATAGATAGTTAAAAGGCTATATACCTTCATTTAGCACCAATAAGAACCACGAAGAATAGAGTTTTGGTATTATTTTTCCTGTTTCCATGCAATGAATTAAACCCCTATTTTAAAAATTTATATTAAAACACAGAGAATTTCCCAGCAGCTACAGTAACTTAGTTGAGAAATCAAATCAAACCAAACTTGCTGTGGTGTTGGTGCTGCTGTGCTGAGGGCACACATGGGTGTTAAATACATTTGTAAAAAGACAGCAACGTACTTGTTATCTGACGAATGGTGGGTTATTCTAAAGTTGATTCTTACTCAAAGAGAAACTGAGCTTCAGAAGTTTTAGGTACCACTGTGATTATTTAGTATGTAGCTCTTAAGTGTTTGCCATCATAATGCTAAAATGTTTTACATGCTGTTTTAAGTATAACAAACACTACAGCGTGATTAATTTTGCAGCATGATAAATATTTACTTTTAAGTATACTTCCTTACTTGTACATCAAATGCAAATTCAGGTGTTTGCTACAAGAAACTAGTTTACTGTGAAATATGATTCTCTTTAATAGAAAAAATGTAGCAGAATCAAACAATAAACCCCATGATCTTTGCTGAAATATTTACAGGTAAAAATAGTATTTTTTTTTAATGAAATGGATAGACAAAATACTATAGGTACCTGACAGGATGCTTTTAGAGGCTTAAAGTAAATGTGAGAAAAAGTAAAACACAGCTTCTTGACAAAATGATTTCAGTTATTTGATGAAAAGTTGCTTGCTTGACAGACTTTTGGAGGAGAAGAAAAAGTACCTGCCAAGGAAACAATGTTTGAAACTTGAAAATGATGATAAACTGTGGCTTCAGAGATGAACTGAGGTGGCCAAACATAACTTTGTAATTTTACTGAGAGAGTATTGCTCGTCTGTTTGTATTAGAAGTGATTTCAGTAATTGTTGGGCGTTTTTTTAATATAACATTAATAATATTTTTTTTAATCTTTTTATGTTTATAGGGACTTTTCTTTCAGAAACCCTCCTAAAATGCCATGTGGTTTTTACATGCAGGAATTGGGCTGTCTCCAAAATGCTATCAGCAGATAACAGTGGAGCAGTCGAGAAGAAAAACTAAAAACTTACTGTGTTAAGAGAGAGGAAGGTAGCCCTTTAGTATGACTACTGGAACAAATTCCCAACTTGTCTTCAAATGTGTCATTTGGAGCCAAGTATATAATGCTACATCCCTCCATGTAGAGCTGTCCTTTGGCAGAGGCAAAGTTTTTAACCTTATGATTAGAAGTGCATATATTTGCATATAAGTATAAGCACTGTAATTAACCAGTGTGATTTGCAGATTAATCCTGCTGTCATTGAAGAAATTGGATGTTTAGGTGGTCAGTAATTTTCAAAGCCTGATTAAAAGATAGGCTTCTAGTCAAATCTGCCCCAAATTTTGGAAACGTTACCTAAATAAAAAGGCTGCCCAATATATTGCATAATTGTTCTTTAAGCTTATAGATTCATATTGAATATATTATTTTATTTAGATATTTTATAGAGCACATGTTCAGATACCAAAATTGGATATTTTGTCATAGAACAAGCAAGATTTAATTGGGAAGCCATACGCTTAGTGACTACAAAAACTCTTACCCTGCACATCACTGCAACCTGGTCATTAGTTGCAGAGTACGAAGCAAAATGCTTCCTGATATCGAACTTCTTATTCAAAAGTCAGGTCATTAGTTGCCATATTTGCTGGTTCCTGTTTTGTTTGGTTATGCTTATAAGATACACATTTAATTTTTATGTACCAGAGGTACAATCCACATTCTTCCTTGCCCAGCAAATTAAAGTTAAAAAAGAGGTGTGATTTCCAGAGAAGGATCAGAGCTCACATCTGTTCCCTGAAGAAGTTCATAGCATTACCAAATCTTCTTCTTTCAGTTTAGTTTTGTTTTGCTTTAAGTCTGAAATCTAGGCTGACTTTGAAACTGCACCTTTGTATTTTGTGTAGATGATATCTGTGGGGTTGTCTTCTAACAGAAGAGCTCATAGAAGTCACCAAAAAAGAACTGGGGTCTCACTCTACAAGAAGATTCAGAATGAACATGGTATTTTTATCTGCGAATAAATGGTGACATCAAATTTAGAAAATATTTTCATTCTCCACAGGGCAAAACTGGCTATGTCTTATTTAAAAAACTATTAAAGCTGGTTAAATAACTTGCTTAATGGCTATGTTAATGGAGGAGTTGCGTGAGAAAAACAAGCTTGGAAAATAACAACAAACAGACTATTATGTAACATAAACAACATTTTTAGTCAATGGGAATTTTAATTGTTATTTTAAAACAATCTATTTCATACACTGCAAAGGGAAAAAGGGTCTTTACACTTGCAGTGACGTCGTTTATCAAAAAGCAAGTCATAGAGAAGGCAATATAACCAAGGGCAAAATATCCACCAAAACAGTTAGTCAAAACTGATGACAGATTTTTATTCATCCTCTTCTGGAGACAGAGAGCAAAGGCACGTGACATATATCTTCCATTATGTCCATGTTTAGGAATTCTTGAGACAGGCAGCAAAGACATGGCATCTGGAGGCTATGACAACTATGATACAGTACATTTTACTGCTGATTCATGAAGATCATAATAAGCTCCTGCAGGTTCATTGCCATATGAATAGTTCCCTTAATCTCCATCCTGTGGCCAATGAATGCCTACAAAAAAGGCAATAGCAATACTATTGCATAGTCTTTGGCTACTGTACATCTGAATTTTTCTGACGCAGTCGTACATCTGTTGGTGAGAATTTTTAAATTCCAAATTATTTGTTTCTGAAGTGTAGAATATACTTGGAAAAAATCACTTGGAGATGGCAGAAAGTCATGCAAATACTCAATATACACAAGGCAAACAGTTAGTGGGAACAATGATAAAGCTCCATGAATGGCTGCAAACTGAGCTGTTCCCATTCATTGACCATCTCTGTTTGCTAATACTTAGGAAGCAATGGAACAGAACAAATGTCACCTGAGCTGTGTTTGCAGATCTCTTCATTTCAGTTATTAGCTATACTACTTGAATTGTGCTGTGTCAAATGTTACTGTTTCAGTTTCCTGATGGGTGACTGATTTTTTTAGGGAGGGAAGGAAAAGAAGGAAAAATAGCAACCACAGTCCATAGGGTTTTATGAAATAATGAGTGTTTGTATGGAGAGCATTTACTTTCCAGATAGTGAAGTGGACAAAATTTGGTCATGTAAACATGTTACAAGAACAAAAATAGGTTTGGAGATGCTGTTAAGGCATGAGCCAAGGGAATGTTTGCAAGAACTGATTAGGAAGTACTGAAGAGCTAAAAAATATGGGCTGAACAAATCTTTTGGGTTGGTGTAGTTAATCCTGTCTGCCTGCAGTGACTTTGACTTAAGCCATTGTTTCCTTTGGCAGTTAATTCCACATTCAGCTATACTCATTGTTAGGAAATTTTCTGTGATAGTTATTTGAAATCTCCTTTGCTTGGTTTCATGCTATTGGTGCTAACTAACTATCCACCTCTCATTTGCTGTCTCACATGGTTGCCATACACACTTATTGAGAGACTTCCATCCTGTCCAGAATCATCTATTGCATCCAAACATCAAAGGGACTATTTAAGGTAGATGAGAAAGCTGCTATTACATCCCTTTTGTGGAATCTGATCAAGTTTTACTTGGCCAGATTCAATATTATACCCTGGACATTTTGTTTCACCAACATAAAAAAGTATGAGCCAACAACACTTGACGTGTCATGATTGCTATTGGAACACCCTGTGCTGAGTAAAATACAGCTCTATATGTATATAAATGTATGCATACATATTTCTGCTATTACACTTTTGGTACCTATGTGAATATTCTCCTAATTGGTGAAGATACTAATATAGACCAGTAATCTGCATAAACGATTCCCTGCCTTCTCTTATAATGTTTTATTACTTATAATAAATGTGCCTCTAAGTTGTCTGGTCAGACTTTTCTGACCATCTAAGTGGTGGAACTTCATAAAAATATTAACTGGCAGAAAGGAAGAACCATTTTGAAGTGTATATTTTGTGAAATCATGTTACCATATTCCTAGCAATTTTATTAAATTGCTGTAAGTAACACTGCTTTGAATATACAGGGATTTTAATATAGGGGGAAAACTACAGAACTGAAACAATTGTTTAACAGAGGTCCCTGTGAACTGGGTAGCTTTGCTTCTGACCGTGGATGAGACAGTTAGGAGTTCTGGTAAACATGCCACCTTTTCCCCTCTTTTCTCTTAAATTTCAGTATTTTTATACTGGGTAGTTGTAAACCTATTTAGGTCTATGTGTTTGATTTTTAGCCATCATCTTCACAGCTCAGCAGCTACAAACAGCTTGATATGCTCTTTCTGACATTAAAAGTGCATGGCTGAATACTCACATCTAAACTACGGCGAGTGAGGGAAATGAACTGTTGAACTTTATCTTTGCAAACTTTTAAAGATCTGTTTGAATATGTACTCTATTTGTAAGCTTGTTTCTTTGTTAGCATACTTCCTAACTTTTTGACATAGAGGATTTTTTTTTTTCCTTAAGGGTGATGAAAATGGATACCTTTTATCCTCCATATATTCTTAGGTAATGGTAGTCTTTAAACAGTAAGGTTTTGCAACTTAAGACCAAAAATGCCATCTTTCTTTATAGGCATTCTCAGTACAGATTGTTTTCCTCCATCCCCTCTCCACAAAGAGATAGTTGTGATTGTTCCTCCATACATGTTCATATATTTTGGCATGAAAATAAGTGAGAACAGGCTTCAGTCCATTTATTACCTTTGGTTGTTACCAGTAACAAATATGGGTCTATTTTGGTAGTAGGTGCGACTTAAAATTTAAAACATCTATTTCCTGAATTTTAAAAGTATAAAAAAAAAGATTCAGCATTTTTGTAGTGTGTTAAAAAAATTCCTTTCAAAGTCAGAAGATTCAGGCTGATTCAGGCTGAAACAGAAAAAAAAAAAAATCCAAATAACTTATTGTTTAATTGTTACTCTTTTTTTCCAAATGGAACATTTCAGAAAGATTTGACATAAAATGAGTTTGTGGTAAAAAAAATGCATAAGAACATGTCTTTATGTTTTATTCTTTACCTTTTTGTTAATCTGATGCAATATGAATTTTTTTTCTCTCAGCTTTTTTGAAACTGGCAGCAAACTGAAAGTCCATTATTTTTCCATTTGTAGGTGTAATGAGGTTACTGGTAGATATTCTCAAGCACCACGGCTTTGAGAACTGCAACAACCGTGTGTATTCTTCACAGATTCATTTGTTAGCTGGCAATGAATGTATAGTCAGTAGGAGAAAAACAAGTATATTTTGTATGAATACATGCCCCACCAACTTGTTCAATTGTATTCTCAGGCAGTTTTCAATTACACTTCCACATTTTTTTAATCATTCAGCATTTCCTTTAGAAGGATGTCTGTAGCTGGTTCATTTGAAAAAGCTCTTTTATGACTTTTTTTTTCTGTGGATTGGAGAAAAACTTGTCCCTGCTAATTAAACAGAATGTATGGCCAAATATGATAAAATCTTGCAGATTTTGATTAAGGTTTATTAAAGTCAGGTCTGGCTCTTCTCTTGTGGAAAAGAGCAGACCAACATTTTCTAATAGGTTTTCCAGTAGTTGCCCACACACCCCACATAAAGGGTCTTCCATACAGTGGTCTGTAGTTAATAGGAGGATGGAGATTTAAAAAGTATCATTAGGATCCATAAACATCTGAAAAAGTAGAAAATGGAAGTAAAGTTACAGTATGCTTTTTCAGAGAGTAAGGATGGTAGCATTCAGGTAAATACAAACAAAAGCTTCAGTCTAATCACAGTCGTCTCGCCTTTAATGTTTTTTGCCTGAATGAATGCTCAGGATGGTTTTGCCCAGCATTATTTTCTTGCATTTTCTTGTAAGTGGTGATCGATCCATTTCTCCGTGATGACTTATTCACTAGAGAAATCAGGTGGGTTTTTTCTTATGAAACAAAAAACTTTAGCAGATTTCATACAATAGGTCTTGGTTATGTGCCGTTGATTTGGAGCCTGAAGGGCCTCCCTGGTATTTGTTTTCCTGCATGTCTGAAATAAAACTTATATTAAGGATGCAGTTACTTCCTGGCTTGGTTCAATTTATTCTGCTCTTTCCCTAAAGTTCATGTGAAGATGGTGAATTTTGTATTTTTATTTTAAGAAAAATGGCAAATGGAGTCTTGCTATGAGTGAACTCTTGTTTCCTCTCTGCCAGAGGTAATGTTAGTGTTCTCTGATGTGAAACTGCATATATTAAAGGGCCAACATTGCTGACAGGAAATAACCAAATTTAACTATTCATGTTAATGCTTTTATAAGGTAAAAATGAGCCTTGGGAGTTATATGAAGTATATCCCTATACTGAATTGAGTTTGTACACAAAGTCCTGTTTTAAAGATGGAGTCCCATCTTTATGAGAATGGCTTTGGTGAATTAGGTCACTGTGATGCCAACTTTTCCCACATCCTCTAAAACAGGGAAAATGATCAGGTATTTCCATCCTGTAAGGATGATGTATTATGCCTCTTTTCTAGTGACCCATAAGGGTCACCTCACCCTTTGCTCACTGCTGCCTTTGCATGCCCTTCAAGAGAAGACAATAGTTCAGTTGGAAGGTACCTGCCATGACCATCTAGTCCAACTGCCT
>VZTL01062244.1:0-13810 GCA_013400535.1 Scopus umbretta | reverse complement strand
TACAACTGACCTTGGCCCATCGAGGTGATGCATAACATTACTGTTAGTGAAATGGTAGCTTCTGTGTGGGTGGGTCTTTTTAAGACTAAAGAGTGCAATGTCAACATAATTTCACAGAAAACATTTAAGATCATGAGTTTCAGTAAGAAGTTATTCTACTTCTGAGCTATATAAAATCACACAATCATCATGAAGTTTCCATACTCAAATATTAGCAGTGTGGCTTATCTTTTTAAAACATCTGTACCTGCTCTCACTCTTTAGTTTTTTGCAGTTATTTCTACTATGTGAAAATATAGCATAAAGAGTATATTTTCTCTGAGGTGATGTCTTGTCTGCCAATTAGACCAGAAATTTCAGGCTTAAGCATGAATATCTGCTGATTTATTTCCCACTGTGAAGATTTTTTAAATCATAAAATGAAATGCGTAATTACAAAAGAAAGTGACTCTGCTAGAATAATAATTAAAGCCTAAAACTAGTATTCTCATCAGAGCTGGACCATTTCTTCTGTAGTCTAATAAAGCAAATCTTCACTCTCCCTCTTGCTTGCTGGCACTTGGCTTTGAATCCCATTAAGAAAGGGTAATATTTACTCCGTGTATATGTGTGTGTGTATTTTACCATCCCATATGTATATTAAGGCATTTGTATGGGTTAGGAATTCAGATTAGACCTGGATTCCGGAAACAGTTATGCTTAAAATTAACATGGCATCCATAGCTGAACTATACTCGGTTACTTGCTTACGGTGAATTGAGTGTGTGTGTTAATGCTTGGAGTATTAGTTCAATAGAACTCAACTGTGTATAAAAGAAATCACACTTGAACTCAGCCTGAGTTGACTGAGTTCAGAGTAATGTTGCTGACATGCTCTGGAAGTATCAGGAGTTTCTGGAAAAATGCTGTTTGGTGGAAATAAAAACTTTTTTTTTTTTTTTTCTGGAAATAACTGTTTCAGCATTTTTTTGTTGTTGTTGTTTAATACCTTTCTGATATTTGCCTTCTGGTCAGACCTGGTAGACTGCTCAGGAACTTCAGGATCCAGCATCCTTGTTTTTGTGCAGAGTGATACCTTACTGTAGGATTCTAGGTGTCCAGAGTCTAAAGATGAGGATAATGCAGTTATGTAGGTTGACGCTGCCAAGACTGCAGTGGCCAAGACTGCTTTGGTGGCTACAGGTTTGGATACAGTGAAAGTTCATCTTGTTGGATGTTAATCCAGGTGCCTTGAGATCAGAGCTCTTGGTATTTTGAATCTCTGTGCTTTGCACTAGAAAACCTCCCTGAGTATTTTGTCTGAGGGGATAGTAATAGTATTTCATTTGTAAACATTACACTAAAACATTTAGAAACTTTTTTCCCCTGGGAGGGTAAGAATGGATATAACAAGCTTTACACTACATCCTTTTTAGGAACACACTTCAATTTTCTGCACAACAGAAACCAAGTTGTGATTAACTTTGGTAAGAGCAATTCAAGTTACTACTCCAGCTCAGAAGTCTCTTGTATTTGCTAGATTTCATCCCATATTGCCCATTTTTATATGTTTTCCCTCCCCATCTTGCTTGCTGTATGAGAACCCTGGACAAACTGTAGAAAGCATTGATCAAAATTGTTTCTTCAAGCACTTGCCTAAAAAGCAGTAGTGGTATATAAGTCCAGTTTTGCAGAATTGATCTCTGCTAAGTTACGAAAGAGTAACACAACAATACACAGGAATAAGCCGTTAGATGTTGCAACGTAGTTCTCACTAGCCTGCTGTGGTCAGAGTCTTGTCTTGTATGGAATGGATATTGTCCAGTCACTCAGTCCATACAGACCTTGGTTACCAAGCCCAAAGCTGTTCTTCCAGAAAAGTAGGATGTAGCCCCCAAATTACTCAGCAGAGCTGTGGAGGACACTCCCAATATTGATCCTTTCTGGTTTTAAAGTACTGCCATGGCTGTCTGGATAGAATGCTATGTTGTTTTGCTAGCTTAATGCAACCATGATCAAGGTGGTCTCAGGTCAAGGTAAAAGTAAATAAAAATGTTTCATTCATAAAACCTACAAATCCTTGCAGCCTCACTGTCTATGTTGAAAGACTCAGATGACTCTGCTTAATTGTGATTCTCTTGCTTGCTTGTTTGTTAGAGTTTGAGTTCCTAAAGATTGCTCCTTTTCTCTGTCCCTGTATCTAGAGAGCAAGTTATAGATGCTTTCCTCCTCCATGTAGTTGAGAGTGGCCCTTAGGCATATACAAAGTCTACAACTTCAAAAGAGAAACCTATATTGGGAATGAAGGCAATGATTTTTTTATGTTCTTTCTCTTTGAGAATCTATCAGCTCTGTCTTTTCTCTGCCTTCAATGATTTCTTAATCATTAATTCAGTTAAAGTAATTCTGTCTTTCTTTGCAACCCTTCCCTGATGAGATGCTAATATACTTGGGGTAATTACTGTCCAGAAGAATAAACAGAGCCCACTGATGACTGTCCTGGTGCTTGGCTAAATCCTGAGCAGCTGGTTTTACCCAGTATGAGGTAGGGTGCTCTTTCTCACTGATGAGCAATGTTACTAAAATCCTGATGTAAAGCACCATGAATTCTATATAAATGCACCATTTGCTAATCAAAAATTACCACTTGGGCAATGCAATCTGTTAATTGGTCCCATTCGAGGCTATCCTGAATGATGATGTTGGTTGTGACATGTTTTGATGCTACCTTTGATGGATAACACAACAAACAGACACTGGTTAAAGTGTAGGTTTTGCTTATCTAACGTGTGTAGTTTTCTTTCTCATTTTTTTCAGCCACCTGAATCAGGATCTGGACTGAAAGCAAAACTATACATACTTTTTAAGCATGTTTGCATTTACAACTTGTTACTGAAAAGGAAATTAGTATTACAATATGGTAGATAGATAAGGTTGCACCATCATTTCTGCTTTACACCTCTATCTTCAGGTGCTTTGTAGCAAAAAATACGGACTCTGAAACTTGCTGGGTGCCTGTGAAAACTTTAAGAAAAGAAAGTTCTGTCAAAGCTACTATTAGAGAATTCAAGAAAAGTATGTAGTAAGAAATACACTTTCTCAAATGCATTTTTCTTATAACTGATACCAGAAATGTGGGACATAGACAGTTGTAGTTTGACAGGGCAATAGTTCTTATTTAATAAATGCTTTGACTGTTGCAGTGAAAATTGGTTTTCTTCTGGGTGAGTTATGAGCTACACTTCCACATGGGTGTCTCAGTAGTCAGATTTTTCGAAAGGACTTCGGACCCAGCAGGACACAGTGAAATGCGAGGAACTGCTGGATATTGAACTTTGAAATTCTGGCCCAAGTTCAGAGAGTGCAGCTAAAAGATGTTCTACTTCAAATACACATGATACTTCCAGCCATGCTCACAGAGCAGGTGCCTAACTGCTCTGGAAATTGTGTCTGTGAGCTTGAGCACCTCTGAAAATAAGGAACATGATTCTATTAAAATAAAATGACATGAATAAGATTCCTATTTTAGTGTCATATGGCAAAGGTTCCCCATGTTGTAGCTTACCCGCAGTGGGACACATGGGTCTGATGTATTTTGGTTACAACGAACTGCTACCAACAGGACCAAGTCCTTCCAAAGCAGGACGTCATTCCTCACTGTTTTTACACTCCTGTTAAGAACAAGTTGTGTTATATTATGAATGGAGGCTTTCCTTAGCCATCACTTAAAAGTATAGGAATTATTCGTATCCTTTCTGAGCTCCTGTCTTCTTTTCAACTTTATCCTTGCACCATGGATCACAGCCTCTTCTCACCCTACTTTAGAACTGCCACAGCTGTGTGACCTCCAGAGGCACTCACTGTACTGAGCTAACCTTGGCCTGATAGGACCTGCTACCAAAACCCAGCTTGCTTTCTGCTACTAAGTGGAGTCTCATTGCTTGGATACCAGTGCAGCTGTAAGGGTACTGAGCCTGAGCCATGGAAGCTTTATCTTGGTGCGGGTCTCTTGACTGTGGAAGAATTACTCTTTGTGTATAACACAGATGTAGCAGAGAATAAGAGTCCTGATACTTACTTCCTTGTGAACTTTAGTGAGAGGTGTATTATTTTTATCTTCTTCATTCAGTGAGTTCAGTGTATTCTTATTCAGAAAATTTTATCCATACTTACACAATATGAAAAGGGCATTTTTGCCAAAATCGGCTTTTTAAAAAGAATGATAAATGCAGTCATCCGGGACTGTGAAAAGTGATGAATGTAAATTATGTGTAGCTGGATAAATAATTTTCCATACTTTCTCTGTTTCCCAGCTCCTTGCAGATCTGCGCTCTTTGTCTTAGTCTCTCAAGTGCCACAACAGGAGACCTATTTTAGTTATTTTCAAGGGGAGGAAAAATGATTGAAGAGGAGCTCTCGTACCATACACATTTTAATTATAGCCTGTGTATACCTATGCATGTAACTGCTTATACTCATCTTGTTTATTTGACATTTATAATGCGGAGGCAGCCTCTCAGAGAGCAATTAGGGTGAGTTTATAGGCCTAAATAAGGGTGAAATAATGATTCTTGTTTGTGACTTTACTGGACAACATGGTCACACTTTTTCACTCTCCCTTACCTAGCCACTCAAGGTAAGATTCTTAGAATTGGTGAGGTTGTAACTTAGGTTCGAAGTTCTCCAGTAAAAGATTTTTTCCTCCCAATTGTTTCTCTAATTATCAAGTAGACAAGTAAATTAGGATTTCCCTGTCATCTTGCTGTAAATTGAGGACATTATCTTAGTATCATTCCTTTTTGCCTACTAGAAGCTCCCTAGATACCACAGGAGGGAATGATGTTTTGCCGCTTTCCTGTATTTGTGATTTGGTCTTAACTTCTGGCATTGATATCAAAGTCTAGCATGATTATTTGCATTTGACCCTAAAGGAGTTGTCATCATCACAGTCCAGTAATAGTTTTGCACAGGACATTATTGTTGTCATACTAACACACAACGGACACTAGCACACAAACCCAATGATGTGCTTTTTGTGATGTCCTGGACAAAAATGAAGACATGACTAGATAATGTGACAACGTATTAAAAATCCATCTGTAATATCAAGTATTGGTTCCTTTTCAAAAAATCTGATAATTTTGGTCATCATTTCATACATTTACCAAGATTCTGTGCACCTCATGACTCATTACAGCTTCCAGAGAAGAGTCCTTTAGAAGCTGAATATCAGTTACAGCCATTTATTGCACATTGAGGAATAAATTGAAGAGAAAGGAAGGAAATTAGGAGACATCTGAGTACCCATGAGTATTATATGTATGATTACATGCATATTTTTAAAATGAAGTATGATACCTTCTAATAATAAGAATTCTTAGGAAGAAAATATAGACAGAAAGATAATCTCTGTATGCTGATGAAGCGATGCTTATTTAGCATGGATACATGAGCAGGTACTAAATATAATCAGGTTTTATGCAAATCAAAGCCTCAGTGCAGCACTTCAATGACAACTGAAAGGAACTCATTCTCCTCCAAATAACACTTACTTCCAAGTGCACCATGCTCTTACCAAACTAGCTACGGTTTACATTGTACAAAAGAGAAGCTGTCAACAAGAGCACTGCATCACGCTTCCAGCTATCATGCTGCTTTTGTCTACTATTACTTGTAGTGAAAAGGAAGTCACTGTGATTTATATATCTTCATTTGAATGGATAAAGCATTTCTGTTGAAAAGAAATATACATGAAAAAACAAATGCAGGTCACTTGTGAGTAAACTGAGCATGGTATGCTGCTGCTTGACTAGGTATCTTAAAATGGACAGGAAGCATTAATTATAAGTTACTACCTAGAAACTTTAAATAACATTTTCTTAAGCTGATTCTTTTCTGTGGCATCAGTATTACAGTCAAGAAGCTGTACAACTGATGTTAAATGAAAGTCAGAGCATGTCATGTGGGATGTTTTGGGGAGTACATCAAGTTGGTTTGAAACTATTTGGCAATTGCAGATAGGAATTTTCCTTGAATGTCAGAATGAAAAACAGACAGTATCCTTTTGGCAAAGAGTAGGCTATTTTCCTAATGTTATTTAAACATATTCTTTGACTAGAAGAGGTTATTTTGTCAGTGAAATTCATTCATTGATGAAACAAAAGGGAAGTAAATACTTTGTTTCCAAAATTCAGTTAACAGAAGAGAAGTAACATCAGAACAAATTCACTGAAGTAATAAATAGACACTAAGTCTAAATCTCCTAGATGTTTTACAGTAAATAATAACTTAAGTGTAGTCACTAGGGGTATGCCTGTATCACTCCAGCTTTACTAACGACAAAATGTCATCTGATTCTAACAGAAAGGTGCCTTAAAGGAAAAGAAAGCTGTTAGAAAATATATCCTGGATGACATTCATGGCCCCAGTGAACCACATTAAGGCACTGCAGTAATTAAAAATTCACTTCAGAGGAGCTTATTATTCCTTGATTCAGAGTTATTCTGTCTATCAAGAGCCTCCTGGACCCAGGCATTATGAAAACATGATTCCTCCATTACTTGCTAGTTTTCTGACCTAAATCTTCAAAGGAGATGTAAAAATTTTCCAAACCATGGAGATAAAAATAATGAATAAAAAAGACCTAGTGAGCATTTAGAATTAAAAAAATTGGGCCACAGTGATGCTTTCAAAATAGCAGCTATGCCAGTACAAAAGAAAATTCCTCATTAACTTGTGTGCCAGGTTTTTCAAATCTAATATTTGGTTAACCAATCATTTCTAAACTGATGCTAGTAATGCTAAGGAGAGAAGTTAACTATGTTAAGGAAATGTGCTTTTCTGTTAGGAGAGCTTGAATGGAAATAGTGTCAGAAAAAAGACAAAGTTCTTATATTAATATGCAGTTAATATTCTTAAGGATGCATGGTGGATTGCAGCAGTGTAAATCTATTGTCTTTCTAGCAGTCATTCCTGTTTGTTTTGTTTTTTTGGGGAGGGGTTTAAAAGAGTATTGAAAACAGCAAATTTGATTCAATAAATGCTAACTCTTGCTGCAGTTGAGGAGNGGTTAAACCACAACAGTGGCTCTGGCCATTAAAAAGCAACTAAACTGATGTCCCAGTAAACTGCAATGATCTCATGCCTCAAAAAATGTGCCATTTTCAACTGCCCCGAGAAGTGATGTGAAGTTATTATTCTTGTTTTTGAATAGCTGAATATGACTTCGATCAATCAGTTTTGCCCAGTGGTTTTGTGGATACATCAGCTGGACAATGCTGCTTTGACATGCAAAGGGGAAATTGAGGACCAGCTTGTGGTTTTTAATGTCAGCAGACTTACTCAGCTGGTCACCATTTAAAAAAAAAACCTTATTTTCTTGCTTGAAATTGTAAATATCAGAAATACTGTAGTGTTAAGTAGAGAGATAAAGGTATTTTAATTGTGAATAATTAAACAAGATTTTGCAATATAGAAAACAGAAAGTTGGTGGCAGAGGATCTAGGTTTTTGTCAAGGGATTAAAGAATTAGATGGCAATTGAAGGAGATTTCTGGAAGGCTAAGTTTTATTTAAATGAGTTAATCTTACTGATCTGTGAAATTTCATTAGGGTTTGGTGAGGTATTTCATTGCCTTCAGATATAGGATGAGGGCAATGTTTATTTGGTCACTGGTGCCAGACAAGGAATTAAAAATGCTATTCTTAGCTCTGTTACTACCTTGATATATGCTGGGGAAATAACTTGTCGTCTGTGCTTCATGCATAAAAATGGAAATGCTTTCCTTCACAGAAAGCAGAAGTAAAGAATGGCCATGCTGGGTGAAATTTTGAGGTCTAAGTCATATTTCTGTTAGTGGCTACTAGTGAACGTTTATGTAGGAGTTATAGAGCAAGCATACAATAATGCTTGTAGTTCTAGAGTTATGTGATCTAGGTGGAATACCTTGGCTTAATACTTCCTGGTGGATGAAAAATCTAGTCTTTTTTTTCTTCTTTTTGTTTTCCTTTTGAAGTCATGTAAACTTTCAGCATGGAAAGCATCCCATGTCAGGGAACTGGATGTTGGACTGACGTTTTCATAAAACAATCTAGTTTAATCACAAAATCTTTTGTGACTAGAAACAGCCAGCTTAGAACTGTCATTCTATATGCTTTACTCAAGTGTGTTACCTTTTGCTTGCATTGCGTTGATGTTCAGTCTGGTAAGGAGGAAAGCCATTTGTAAAGGATTGCAGAAGGACCTCATGGCACTGAATCACTAGGCAATAAAATGGCAGGTGATTATGGCCTTTCATAGCTGGTTCAGAAAGCCTGATCGCCTCCTTTTCCTGCTTAAAAAATGGAAACGGTGGAGATGATTATCTTAAATAAGTGTAGTGGATAATATTACATGAAGTGTTGCAGGTTTAGGCTTCAGCCGATGGGAAGAAGTGGTATCTCCAGAGCTTTACTGGTTCAGAGATTCTAGAACAATCAAAGTTTTTAAGCCTGACAGGATAAACTCCCACAGTTTTTTAGTCTCCCTTTAATTAGGAGTACTTAAAATCTGAATTGTATTTATGGCTATGAAATATCTGGTCTGCAGAAGAAATCTTACTCTCTGTTTTAATACTGTATTAATTCTGCTAGATAGGCAGAATTGAGTGGAAGAAAAGACATCTGGCATACTTTGTTAGCAATGAAAGATGCTTGTGAAAAAGGAAGGAGCTGAACCTAGATTTCCAGACTAGTAACTTAGTGATCTTGCTGATGGAAAGAGGTCTGGTTTAATAATAGTTATTATTTAAATGGAATGGATTAAGGTGTTTCTGGTTGATTTAATGTATTAATCCAATGCTATTAATCTGTTAATGAGGCCATACTTCTTTGAATCATCTATTTTGCATTATGATCTGGTAGTCTGGCTGCATAGGTGATGCCTCAGGAATCTCACTTACCAGGTCAGTAGCAGCTTAGGTACATCCTAGGATACTGTTACTGGGAAGTCAAGTACAGTGGCCTAAATCTGCTTTCTGTTTGTTTTACTGCTCTGTATTTTAGGAGTGTTAACTTGACCAAAAAAAATTTATTTTAAAACTTTTTTTCCTCCCCAGATTCATCCCATGAAGACAATCTCTGAGACTCAGATCAGGATGCAACTCATTTACCTGAGAGAGAAATGCCCTGTAAGTGCAGTGGTTAAAACCAGTCAGACAAGCCTGTCAGTAGCAGAGTCCTATCTTAATATTATTGCTGTTTGTTTTCATTCTTCTTTCAAAGTATGATTAAAAATAGTTCCACAAACATGTCAGAAGACACGTGGCAGTGAAATATTCGGATTTTTCATTTCTTCCAGTTCTATGTCAGTGGTTATCTGAGTGACCATTTAAAATAAACTGCACAAGGCAGAGAGAAAATGGTTTATCATTTCTTCATGTGTAATACATCGTGGTGGCAGGAACCTTTTTCTTGCTACAAGAAATGAAGTATCTGCAAGGGATGTCTGCATTTATACAGGAATATCTACATTTATACAGGAATATCTACATTTATACAGGCCCTTAAATACATCTTTCACGCTAATTCAGATTACTGGGTTGCCTATGACTCTGGCTGTTCTAGTTCACCTTTGTTTTATTAAAGGTGCCTCTGAGGTCAACTGCCACTAACTATACTGTTAAATATTGATTTAACAATTTGAATTAATGTAATTTTCAGTGGTTCTTCCCTACTTAATGTACAGCAGCACTTCAGTGACCCAGTCAATAAGATCAATAGCACTCATGTGAAGTTCAGGCTATGGCTGTCACTGACTTGCTCTGCCCTTCTCCTTGCTCTCTTCACCCAGGGTCAGACAGGTTTTAGCAAATGCACAATCTATGTTCCTGCTAATAGGCTGTGGGACTTCTCTAGCTAGATGCATTCTGTGCACACCAATTACGTCTGAAGCAGATTGTTTGGTGCCTCATACTGATTTTTTTAATCAAGCTGCTCTTTCTTCTTTAACGAGGGAAAAGAGTAAACAATGAAGGTGTCTTTTGTGGTTTATTGCAAGGTTTTCTGTAAGCCCTTCTGTAACAGTTAAAGGCTTTTTATATAAGTAAAAGTACGTACTTGGTAATTTGTAAATAGCAAGTTTTTACTTGATAACACTTGCTAATCAGTGTGTCAGAGCTAAAAGGCCAATATTTAAAAACATATAGAAGGCTAAGTTAAGCACGTGTTTTAAACATTTGGTTAAATGTCCAAGGTTGGTGTAGTAGCAACGTGGAAAACTACGCCTTAATGAGAGTGAAAATATCTAGACAGCCAAATAATAAGCACTTTGCCAAAATAACACTTAAAATACAATGTGCCTTGGTGTTGCATGGGAAAGTAAGCGTGATTGTTCCTGTTCCATGAATGTGCCACCTGTGACAAAGAGAAGTCACAACTGGCCAGTGTTCATGTAGTAAACCGATGGTAAGTATAGATTTGAGTGCATGCCCTCAGTCAGTTTCTCTCTGAATGGTTTTCATTAAATCTAAGATGTCTTATTTTCTTGGTATTTCTCTCTTTTAATCCAGGAGTATACATGTGTGCATAAGTAGATGGAAAGTCTGTGTGAAAAAGAAAGAAGCATGAGAACTGATGGTTTTTGACTAATTTTGAGAACAGAAGAGGGTATGTATTAAATATGAAACTGATGCTTGTGCTTTCATTTAACAGAAGAATGGCAGTCACTCTAAGCTCTTTTACAACTTTGGGAAAAAAAAGAAAAAAAAATATTTCATATGTTTTGGCAAAAAAAACCCACCTCTGTTTTCCTTCCATAATTCACAATGAGGTCTAGATCCATGTTGTGACCATCTTGTGCTGCCATAGACCTTCCTTGCACTCTTTCCCCTGTGCAGTGTTGTTCTTCACCCAGGTTCACGCACCTGTAAAGGAGGCGTTCCAGGATGCCCTGCTTCTCCTTGAACTGTGAGCGCCTTGGTATGACAAAGATAAGGTTACAGAGCGCCAGAAGGAATGACGAGCTGCTGAAAACACATGCTTTACATGCACAGCAAGGAAAGCAATGCACTCCCTGGCCCCTGCTCTGTAGAAGTTAGAGTATAGTAGTTAGAGAACAGTAGTTTAGCCTGGGAATGTACTAAATTAACTGGAACAAGCATGATAAACAGCATCAAGCTATTTGTTATAGCTCCAGATAACAGAACAAAGTGTGTGGATCGACAGTAAATGCTGCATGTCTTTCTGCACTGGCTGACCATCATTGAGGATATACTTTGAGAATTTGATTATTCATGGCTTTCCTTATATATTTCTGTGTGTATCTGTTTTCTCAAAGCTGCATCTCACAGATTTGTTTAGATGACATGAAACGGGATGTCTAAGAGGAAAAATAGGAGATCGGTGCAGGTATACAGTTCAGGTATGTCTGTGAACTTGAGAAAGTTAAAGGATGATAACTTTAGGTTCTAATTTATGGTTTCAGCAATTTACAAGTGTCTTCTGTGAAGATCAAACTCTGAAGCTACTTTTTTCTCAGAAGAAAGGCTTGTGTCTTTGCTTAAAAAGAAAGCTGCCTTTGTGCTTTCTGACTATCCTCTTTCATTTTGTAACCTTTCAAAAAGCCCTTTTAGCTGTATGGAATATAACAGATTAAAAACACATCAGGGGATCTTTGTTCCGAATTGCTTCTTTCGTTATTTGTTTTTCTAAGTTAGTCTTAATGAAAATAGGAACCATCTTGTTGTTACAAAGAATTTTTCTTCTCTCCTATGTTTCCCCCGTTTTGACATGTCTGTAAGCTGACCGAGAGACGTAATGATTAAAAATTCTCATCATGCCCATCTGCCTATGTGCCCTGTACTTTGTCATTTGGCAGTTGGGTATCAAAGCAGCATCCTCAATGTTCTTTGAAAACTAAGCAGGTTGGACATGCAATTTAGATGAAAAACAATTACACTGTGTTAGCCTGCCTTTGGCAGGAGTATTAGGGCTCATCTTGGAGACAGGAAACAAAAGTAGCACTTCATCTTCATGAATTTTAAATGAAGGAAAGTGTATGTGTGTGTGAGAGAGTTGTCTAGCAGAAGCTTTCCTCTACAGTCTTTAACTAATTCTTTCCTCTCTAGAATATGTCCTAGTCTGTGGTACTGGCATTGGCTGGAATAATAAGTATTTCCCTATAACACAGGTAGTGCTAATGGTCGTCTCACTAGAATTTCTTTCAGATCACCTTTTTGATATTCATTAAAAACAAAAGGCTGTGCCTTAGTGACAAGCTTCACAACCAAAAAGAGAGAGGATTAAAAGACTTAATAGATGTTGTGTAGACTCCTTTTCAGCCAGACAATTGTTTATTTTTGTCATGTTGTCTGTGCAGGGCCTACCCTGGTATGTTTCTAAACACTTCTAAATGATCACTCTTAATCTTTCTAAGCAGTGCTCATGAAAGCCTGTCTGATAAGAATACTTAACTGAATGACATCCTTTTTCCAAATATCTATGCAAAACCAATGATATATTACTGTTTTCTAAAGTCCTACAGGCTGCTAACAAGTGTATGATGGAATGTACTGACTTTGGAGAAATTTCCTTTTAGGGAGTACCTAAGAGCAAGTTCAATGGTAAGCATGTATTTTAGTGTGTTTTTTTTTTTTTTTTTTTTGGGGGGGGGCCATAATCTCTCCTGCGGCCCGTGTAACAAAGTTCTGAACAACGTGAAAAAGAAAATAAAAATGTATGGGTCTGTCCCCCTTAAGAAAGGTCTTTGCTCTGAACTTCAAAACATAAAGAAATTCTGAGTGCATGATATTAACCATGTGACTGAAATGTAGCTTGAGTGCAGCTTGCCAGTATTGTGCTGCTTGTACTTGAAATCTGTCAAATATTTAATGAGGACAATATGTTTGCCTTAAAACTGAACATAAAACATTCTTCTACTTTCTTCCTTATTTTTTTTTTTCATCTTCAGTAAATAAAATCCCTAGTTTGATGTCACAATTATAAGCAATTTTTTTGTTTAGTAGATTTAGAGGAGTCTGAGTGTAGAAAATTCTTTAAAATAATGTTTTTTTCTGAATTCTAGCTATAGAGTGTGAGGTATAACCTAGTCAGTTTTTATTCTGGGGTCCATCAGTGGTTAAAAATACTTTTCAACTTTGGTCCAGATATCTTGTGCATACAAAATTTTACATCTTGATCAAGACATTCCTGGAACTAGGTTATATTTTAATGAGTAAAACCGAGATTTGTGGCTGTTGAGGCAGCTCTGGATTCTTATTCCTGACACTTGTTCACACAAGAAAAAAAATTAATCTCGTATGGGAAGGCAGAGTTTTATAGTGTTTTGTTTTTTTTTTTCAAGTCTGCCTATTTGTAAGAACATCACAGTGTGAAGATTATATATTTAGATTCAGATCTGAGTTCTATCACTGAGCTTTTAGGGGCTGGTGTAGATAAGCAGTAAAGCTGTGTTGTATTTTAATATAAATAATTCATAATTTAATATAATAATAAAAAAAATTGCATGATGTCCACAATGGACTACCTTTTGAGGAAGGCAGCAAGTTTCAGCCAAAGGTGTAGTTTCATGGTGTTCAGATTAATTGAGTAATTGTAACTGGGTTTAAATTTATTATAACGATTTTCTCTCTGCTATGTTCTTAGTAGGAGATAGTCTTAAGAATCAGCAGCATGCTGACCAAAGATGTGAAATTCAATCCCCTCTGCCTGGAAGGAGGGGAATGGTTACCTAACTCACCACCTATAGTAGGCTATTGATGGTGTCTGAGAAGAGTTCTCACTTCAGCCTGTTGATCCTGTCCTGCTTTGCATAACAGTACAGAATCATAGAATCA
>VZTL01062241.1:0-20326 GCA_013400535.1 Scopus umbretta | reverse complement strand
AAAAAAAAAAAAAGTGTCTTTTAAACTAAATTATTGGGAATTGTGTTTTCTTACCACTATGCCTTGTGCCTTCCCTGAAGAAAGGGCTCTGTACACCAGACTGTGATCAGAAATTTGTTTCTACCTGTAACAGCTTCTGACAGGTCTTATTGCTGCTACAGCATGGAAAGATTCAGGATTTTGTTTTTTCCAATTTGATAGCCTGAATGCAATAACTCAGTATATTTGGAATTATTATTTCAGAAATTGCATGAGATATATTCTTTGAGATTTATCATCAAGAATCTCCAAGCACTTTGTACACATACAGCTCAACTACAGACATCTCTGAAAGCGGTAAAGTTACAGAGGTTTCAGAGTCAACTCTCTAGAAATGCTCAGAGAAACAGGCCGATCACAGTGTACCAGCCAGCAACGCGCGACTGCAGCTGGCAGCGCAGCACCCCTCTGATGGTCAGCTATTACATTCTGGGTCAAGAATAGAGGACAAAAAGGAAAATCCAGGATAGATATTATGAAATTATTACTTTCCTCTCTGTACCAGAATTTAATTTTAGTAGTCCTAACAGCATATCGAAACTTTCAAAGGAAGCAGTCAATAAAGGTAGAAAATGGATGCAGATATGAAATATTGCATAGATTCAAAGTGTTGGGTTTTTTTGTTTGGTGGGGTTTTTTTGGTTTTGTTTTTTTTAAGAAGCACTGACCAGTGTAGTGTTAGAGCAGGACGGGCTGAATTTACTTATTAATAAACACACTGTTGTGTTAACAGGCTGCTGCTGGACTATTTTAATCCGGTAGCAACAGCCCTGCGTTGAGGCTAGAATTTGTAGTGCCCAGTGTTAAACATTTAAGCTGCAATATCATCCTTCTGGAAATGAGGCTGTGTGCTCAGCCACACATTATTATTCTGGGAACCACTGACCTGAAAAGAAAGAAAAAAAAAAAAACCAAACCAACAAACAAAAAAAACCCCCACGCTTCTCTTTGCTTCAGTATAAGCACACTAGATGCTTTTAGCTGTGGTTATCTGAAGCACTTACAAAAACTCAGTGCAACTCAAAAAACTCTCTTTCTTCAGCAAGAGCTGCATTGAATTCTCAATTACACAGCAAAAACTGGATGGGTGATAACAACCCTGCCAAGACTAACTGACAACATTTTCATTGCAATTCTGCTCTTTCAGCAGCTACGTTAAAGCAAGCTTGCAAATACAAATGATTCACTGAAAACTGCAGGATATATTAGTTAAAGCTGCCCTATTTGGGCTTCCAGGGTAACACAAATTGCTTCACAGGTAACAATTAGAAATTATCACACAAACTTTTTTCACCTGAATTAGATAAAATTAGCATCTGAGAAATATGTACAGAAATAGTGCAAAAAGATACAGGTCCAGCACTTTATCAGGACACTCCATATCCGAATCCTACCAAAAGGACTCAAACATCAGCTTTTAGATCATCTTTCAGGCATTTATTTGCAACACAGCATTAGATGTTCTCCTTTTAAGTGACAGGCCAGAGTGCTGCCAGCAGCTAAACCCCCAGAAGATTACAAAAGCTCACAACAAAAGCATGAGATCAGCACTAAAAGAAGTGGGTGAAAGTCTTGAGAAAGCACACTATTTGGAGTAGGAGGGGAGAAGCCTCTGCTTTTCTCATCCTTCAGAGGTGTGTTTCTGCGAGCACCAGTGTACCTCCTGACCCTTATCATGCTGCTGAAGTTGGGAAGCGCACAAGGCTCTCCATGGCAAGATCTCCCTGGTGCCTTGCTCAGGCTGATGCCCTGCGTGAATACCTCTTGGGAGTACTCCATGTAGCTTCAGACTTCAGAACAAGAATGCGGCAGCACAATCCACAGCAGGAGCTTCCTGTGAGTTTAGAGGAATTGCCCACAAGCAACTTGCACCGAGTTAGAGAAGCAGACAAGAGGTACTTAAACACTTGTGCTATAGTAGCCTTTCACAAGTCTCAGACAGCAATAGAAATGGTAAAGGTACACTTTTCTCCTGTGAAAATCCTGATTACTCAAGTCAGCAAGACATCTGTGGTCTCCTTTCTCACAACATGTGCCTACCTTTTATGTAAGGGAAATGGAATGGCAGTAAGTCACTTTCTTCTATGACAGAGAAAGAGAGGCTGTACAAAGGATGTTAACATACATGTTAAGACATTCTGGTTAGGGTTATATTAAGTAAAATAGGACCCTGCTACTCTCCTGTGCTTCCATATTCCCTCTGAGTTCTCATGAAAGGACTTCCTCCGTCTAGTAAGGAGACACCCAGAAACAGCTTTCTAGATGTTTGCTGTCTTTCTGGTCATTTCTTCTATGCTGTTATACAGAGCGTACACCACTTGTTATCTTCTATGGCATACGTCAGAGTATGCTTCTGCTGCAACATGCTGTTAAAGGTTTAGCTGCTGTGGTGCCAGACCATGGGGTAAGTAACAGAAGGAGCCGCGGCTGTAAAAAAGCCAAGTGGCCGCATCACTGCCAGAAAGCACAACAGTTGCGAAGTCGCCTGGCTGCATGTTTCACGATGAAAATCAAACTGCTCAGCGCCAGAGGCCGGATTGCTTCGTCTCATTAGATTGTAACCTGCATGTCAGTAAGCAAGTGTATACTTGGGACACAATATCCTTAACTACCAGCTATACAGGATCTGTAAAGTCTTGCTATTCCAGCTGCAAGGTCACACAGCACAGAGCAGCCAGTGTGCCTGGTCCTTGTCCATGCGGCAATAAATATTTTTAACTCTGTGCAAGATTGCAAACAAGACAGATGCACCTGCAGCCTGGGTTGGAAAGCTAACTGATCATTTTTACCTTCTTCCCCAAAGTAAAAAAAATAGAAATAACCAAACAACCCCCAACACCTTTAATCTGTTAAATTCAATATATTTATTAGGTGATATAATTTAAACAGATTTATTGTCTCTGTTGAAGAGAAGTCACTACTAATGATTAGGGACCAACAGAGCATACACAGCTGTAGATTCTCTTGCCCATTTCATTTTGTATGAGTTGCCAGACAATGGCAGCAATGCACGCAGCACACACAGCTCCTTGACAGCTTATTGCCGAGTTTTAAACTCAGCTCCACCTTCTAGCAAAGAGTTTTCTAAGAACCGATGCTTCTGCTTAGGTGGAAAATGAGATTCCTTTACCCAAGATCCAGATTTTTCAGGCTCACAAAAAAGGTGCCAAGAAAAGGCAAAACCCCATTTTATAACACCAACTTGCAGAGTTATCTTTGCATTTGAAATGTAACTTCCCAAAGAAAGGACATGCAAAATGCTAACTAGACAGGAAAGATTTATTAGGATAGACAATATTTCAATGAATTCCTACAACTATTTTCTTTCTGCACATATTACTTTCAAAATGGATTTCTACATACTTTCCAAGTTGTATGGCATCAATTTCTTTCCCCAGCCACAAGAGCCCTTTGTAGCTATCCACATCTGCTAGCTTGCTACAAAACAGTATTCTCTTCTATATCACCTGTGCTCCTTTTTTATTTTTTTTTTTGTTTTTAAACTTTTACAAATAGATTATTTCCAGATGATACAAGCTATTCCCTATATGTGAGCACAGTTATCTTTTTCTTCCTTCCACCTCCATCAGGATGGCAGAACTACCATCACCCTCTTTCCCTTTAGCTCCTTTATTAACTAGACATGAGCGTATAACAGCTACTAGTAGTTACAGTATGACAATAATAAGTGAACTTAATTCCACTTCATCCTTTGCTTTCACCATACACAAGATATTGTTCCCACTCCTGACAAGACCCATCATCCACTCCTGATCCTTCAGCCATCTTTCCTCCTCCTCCTCA
Organism: Scopus umbretta; assembly: GCA_013400535.1. NCBI lineage: Eukaryota > Metazoa > Chordata > Aves > Pelecaniformes > Scopidae > Scopus > Scopus umbretta. Next base: position 16,483 of record VZTL01062241.1, on the reverse strand, counting down.
TGCTTCCATGCCATCCCACCTCTGGAACCACAGCAGCTCTTCTCTGACCTCCATCCTGCTGCACACAGCCCCTGCTGGCTGCAGGGTCTGCAGCAGGCGAGCTGTGGGAACTAAGCGTGGGATAAAGCCTGGCCCTACAAACTTGTCTCGCTTCACCTCGCAACACCACTCATATATCCCCATTATACAGGGCCTGCCTGAAACTCCGCAAGGTACTGTTGTTCCTTCAAACCATTAAATGTGTGTTCAGAGGTGAATTTATACTTTCAACGTTCCCTGCTGACAACAGGATTTTTTCGGGTTGCGAGTTAAAGAACCTATTTGCGGAAAATTACTGTGCAGCTCCTGCACAGTAATTACTCTGACAGCTCTTCAATCATCTCTCTCAAAGTGACACTAAACACATCGAAGTTCAATACCTGTTTTAAGACCATGAAAGGATATATATAACACACACGCAAAAAAGGCATTCTATATCATCGGTAATACAGAATGTTATCCTCCTAGGCAATGAAAGTGGCTGAAACTCATCAGCTGCCTCTAACTAACTCAGAATGCTGTTTGAACACATCAGTGTTAATTTCTACTCTTGCTTTCCTCTTGAGTAACATATAACTGAACATTGATTAATTCAGTGATTAATCTCAAGTAGAAATAAAGTAAATAGTTTGAAGGGGGATGTAACATAATCACAAGTGGGTTTAAGCATGGTAGCATGCGGTCATTTACCAAAGACATTCCATTTCAGCTTATTAAGCTTTTACTTAAATTCACCCTAAACTGTGTACAAAAATCGTCATCCTTCCCCTTTAGAAATCCACAGGGTAATCTGGACATTACATCCAGATACAGCAATTTGGAAAATCTTTATTGTAAAGGGATGTTACAAACTTAGGTTCTCCTAAACTAAGCTTAAGAAAAAAGCTGCCAGTATTTTGAACCTTAAAATTATTATGGATGTACTAAGCAACAATAGTAAATGAAAGAGAATTCACCAGTTAAATTGAGGATGATAAGAGATGTTCATCAAAAAGGCAAGTTTCATCCAAGAAGATACAAGAAAGGGGTAAGAAACTTCAGGGTCAAAAATACTTAACTTTGCCTTTACAGAACACAGATTATTTTACAATTTAGGAAAAAAATTGCTTATCATGCACAAATGGATGCTTACTAAAGCCATACCACAATGAACAAAATGGATGAAGCCCATATATCAAAAGTAATGGAAGTAGCATTTCATCACAGATCTTAATATAGGCAAGCTTTACACTCCAGTGGCAAGTCCTCAAACAAATGACTGCAGGAGGCACATCCTGAGTCATGAAAAGAAAACACAGCATTCTGTGAGAATTTGGTCATACTTCCACAAAGAACAGCAGCATAAAAACATCTTCTTAGATTCCTAAAGGATGGGACATAAATACTTTTTTCATAGCACTCTGTCACCTTTCCAGTGTTACTGAGAAGTCTTCCCAATCACAGTTCTTTTGTAAATACAATATACATCCCTCTGGTTCTCGTCTCCAGTTCCTGCATGCATATAACACTCACCCTGAATCGCAAGCTGTAGCAGAATACTGGAGTCTGTTCAGCCACCCCCTGGGACAAACACCCTGAACTCTCACAGAGCTGCTGGGCTGGGCAGCTCTTGAGAGCGGATGACATCATGGTTTGCAGCTGGAAGGATCCCTTTGAAACAAGCTGGTTCTTTCGGAGCTGTATACAGCCTATTTACTCTGGTCCAGGTCATCTGGAAAAGAAGAGATAATACAAAAATTCCCACTACTCTCCCGTGAATTGCTTGAGTTATTGAAGTCCTGGAGATGACAAAAAATGGACTGCATAATTTTAGGTGTTAGGATTGCATACATTAATATATTTTCTTTTTAATCACAGGAAGAACAAGGGACAAAATTTGAGAGTTGAAAGCAGATGTCTTAATATTCTTTCTAGGGCATGAAATTCCCCATCAAAGATTCCTAGATAATGCCTTGCAGCCAGTAGCACCAAGACACATACTGAGCTTTGTACTTTATGTAAGCAGAGAGCAGGGTAGTTTGTATCTGGGACAGAAATGCTTAGCAATGTTTTAAGGAACATCCAAAAACCTTCAACAAAGTGAAAACTAGGCTTTATGTATTAAAAGCCTGTTGAGACTTAGAACTTCCAGAAAGCCACAGTCTCTTTTAAATTTAACAAAACAATTGCAAAGATCCTTCTACCGACTACCTAATAGTAGGTACATGAAATTTCAGGCCCTCCATTGCTTTCCTCCCACAGGAGAAAACATTGGATTGAACGAGCTGTGCTAGCAAGTCCCAGGGCAGCACTCTTCAGGATCTAAAGGAGCACGACTGAGTCAACCCTACAGCAGAGCCATTATAGCCTGTCCTCTTCACCTGCCTCACTGATAGCAGCACAGCATGAAGAATCTGTTGTTCTCAGAAGTGGTAAAGAAGTACACTGGCTAAAAATTAGACTAGAAAAGCAACATCTGGTGTATAGGTTTGCTTGTTATTAGGAAAATTTGACAAAATTTTTTGAAAGAGCTTCAAAGCCCTAAAGAATTGTCTCTTCTCATATCCATAGCATTCAGCCGACACTTTCAAATACAAAACCAAAACACTACAGATAAATCTCATACACCTCTCTGTTACATTCCATACAACTACACTGACTGTATACAGGTAAATACTTTACCCTTTCCAGTTTTTTAATCATAAAATGAATGCTTTCATATGCAGTTTCTGAATATAAGAGTTAGTGAATAACAATATTCCATGAAACAGTCCAACAAAACATTTGAAGACAAAAGGAAGAGCTACATTTCCAAACCCAGTACCCAAGCCTAAATAGCTAAACTAACTTCTCCCTGTTATTAATTCGAAACACCTGGTGACTGTAGGAAATTTATAGCATGGCTTTTTCAGCGATGCCCCTAACAAAAACAGAAGGTAGCACTATAGCCTGGACCATAGATGAGAGAAATCATTTTAAGTCTCACAGGGATTATAAACAAAATCAGATTATTTGTATAAGTACGCTTGTTAGTTCTGGCCTGAAACCATTTTTTGTTCCACCCAAAACAGCCAGGCAGTATGGCACATGGTAAAATCACAAAGTCGCATTATGGGCTGGGTGCATTTTTTAGACTAGAGAAATTACTCAAGCTCTTCATAAACCTGGGGAAACCTTTCTGGTGTCATTCCCCACTGTTAAATTACAACAAACAGCACTGTGTAAAGTTCTGGTATAAGTACAGGCACTTGTATAAAGTACAAGTACTTATTTATCTAATAACAAAAATCTAACGGTAACGGCACGTCTCTGCTTCCCCTTCTCAGTCAGTTCAAGTACCTGTTCAGTCAGAACTAACTATTCCATTCTCCTTCCACAGAAAACAGCACTGAGCGTACAGAACTTGCTGCAGTGCTCACACAGCACCAGCACTTGTACCTCAGGCAATGATCCCGCATGCCCTGAAAACAGTAGTGACTGTTTGGAATAAGCCTTAAACATTGGTATATTTGTGTGTTTAGTTGGTTGCAGATTTTATCTTTGCTACAGTTATTTTTAAGCACTGTTATCTGCATAGCAAATCAGGTAATTAGCTTAAACAGCTTTAGACCTCTATTCATCCCACCCAGTTTCAGGCATCTGAGGCATCTGAAGCATTAATACAGTCACTCACAATGCACAGAACAGCTGCCCAAAGACAAGTTTGACCCAAGCATTCTTTAGCACGTGCTCTGCTCTGCTTTGTAGTTTATAATTTCTTTTAACATACTCTCTCTGTACTTAAATGTTTTGTTTAATAAAGGATGAAAGCTATTCTTTTCTAAAGCAGTTCTATCATTTGCAGCTAGAACTTACTGCATCACTGAAACTGGCATGTTTGGAAAGTACTTAAGTCTGTACTCCAGCAAAATACAGGTGCAAAGTGCCCTAAAGAGAGTACACCCATGCCTTAAGCGCAGTCCATAATCTGCCTCACTTCTAAGAAACTTCTGGTAAAAACCTGAGTGTGTCTGCAAAGAAACAAAAGAAGGCAGATGCCTTTTGCATTGATTTACCCAGAATCATACTGCCAGTTTCTTTGCTGCCAGACTGTAGAGATGACTTAACCACAGGTCTTGTGTTGTGACTTGGCACTTATCTAGCACCTCCTCATCCTGTCAGAAAAAAAGATGCAATTTGACAACAAGTGATGTTGAATGTGCTGGGCTGAGTTGGGCTGCATTCTGGTGTACACTTAATTCTGAGGATTTGCTCACACAAGAATGTTACAGGATTTAAACTGCAGTTCAAATAAAAATAAAATTAGTCATATTGAATCTAGTTAAATCAGTGTAAATCACTTCAAAGGTACTAATTTCATTACTACAGGTTGTTTCATTCCAGCTCAGCTATTACAGATACTTATGGTTAAGCATTAAAAACTGCTTCAGACTCTTAAAAATGAATTTCAGTGTGATTTGGGCCTTTTGAAAATTCTATTTCTTCTAAGCTATAGATGTCCATGTGCCTTCTTGTACTCTAAATGCTCAAAAATTACAAGCTGAACAAGTGTAAACAGCTTGTTCCTGGTAATAACCAAAATTGTTACTGGTGCTTTTTCATTAAAAGATCTTCCAGTCTTTCCAACAACACTGGCTTATTTAGTGAGGCTGTGTCACTTGACTTACAGACATTCAGTAGTTCCTTTTACTGAGAAAATGGAACTTTGCACCTGTAAGTATGGATGACACAAACACAGGACAACCTATGTACAACACAATTGACAGAAGAATCCATGATAAAATAGGTGAATGTGATAAATAGTATTACAGAAATGGATGCAGTTAATATGAAATTAAAATCTACATATAGGTCACAAAGAGGTATCTGCAGCTTGAAGAGTGGGAATAAAGCTTCTAATCTGTCCTGTTTCTGCTACATAGGAATGGAAAGCATTAGACCTCCAACCCACACAGGTTCTTTCTTCTAAAAAAGCAAAGCTCCCAAAGGCCTCCGCGTAAGAACTTTACAAATGCCTCCAGGCTTCAGTCACTGCAATAGCAGTGTTGTACAGCCAGCCACCTCTCCTTTTCATTCCTGTAGATTCCCCTCTTTCTGCAATTTTCTCCACAGTTGCTTGCCTCTTTCTCAGTAATATCACTTCATCCTGTTAGTTTTCACCATGTTTCTTGATTCTTATTTGGTTCTGATTTTTTTTCTTTTTATTATTTTCAAACTCAATCTACTGGATCCAACAGAGGCTAAAAGGAGTAGTGAGTATGTCCTTCCTTATACCAGTGGCTTTGCAATGGTCATAGCATATTGCGTCAGTATTCTATTCTCTCCTCATTCCTTCATTCTAGGAATGAAGAGACAAATTCTGCCTGATCACATCAGTGTAAATCATGCTCTGGTAGTGCTAATGGTATTACTACAGTTTTATATCAGCATCAAAGAACTTGGCTTTCGATTCTTTCATACACTTACCAGACTCTTGTTTTGTTGATAGCAACTGTATCATTCATGGTCTTCGCTCAACAGTATTTACAAGGCATATGTAGACTTTAATAAAAGATAAAAAAGCTTTAGGTACATAGTGTATTGCCTATTGTAAGAAACTCATAATGCCTTAGGCTTTTAAATTGTTCCTGTTTGCATGTTTGCCTTACAGACGTGGAGCCCAAATCTACTTTAGATGTTTATATAGGGCTTATACATACGTCCAATGGAATTGTTTACAAAGGTGTGTCTCTCTCTGGAAGTAGAGAACCATGTTTAGATGCCACCCGAGTTGTGCCCAAGGCTTTCAAGACCAAAGTAATACCGAAAAAGACCTGCCTCTTTTTCCCTCTTGTGTAGTTGGCCTTGTAGGGCTCATACAGGGCAGCAGCTGCCTGTCCCCCACCACAGCCAGGAATTGTTAGAGAATGAGGGCCAGAGCGTCCTGCAGCTCAGCACTGATTAAGGGAGGAAATGCATGCTTGTACCATAAGCACCTTCTGTCACTAGCAAAGGGTTAAATAACTTACACAATTGCAGTCTTCTTAGAGAGCATTCATCAGAAAAAAGTGCTACGTAGGGGCCAGCAAAGCATTTTCCTCAGCTGCAGTATATATACAGAGGATTTGTGCTTTACAAAAGATGGCAAGAAAGAAGCAGCATGGTAGCAGGTCTGACTAAAGGAGTGGGTGCAACAGAGTAGGTCTGACATCACACAGAGGTGTGAAACAGGCCTAAAACTGTAACAAGGAATAATTCAAGATCAAAGGAATTCAACAGTAACATACTAGACAGGATCATAAATTGGGAAGTGAGAAAACTGTGTCTTTCTCCAGTATTAGACAGGATTGTGCCTCAAAGAATTTCATCCCAGAGTTGGCAGGAAGGGTGGAATCCTTTATGTGGTCTCCAAAGCACCTGGATGCACTTTGGGAATTGAAAGGAAGTATATAAATGTAAGTTATTTCCCCTCTTAAGGGAGTTGCCTTTCATCAACTTTGTATCATATCAGTAGCACTTAATTTCCTGAAGTGCCTTTAGATTCTCTTGTAGAAGGACAGCATGGAGAAGGAGGGCAGCACAGTAAAGTTGGAGATCTAGAAGAAATGGGATCACTTTCAAAAACACTTCAGTGAGAGCTTTAAACTCTTCTACTTTACATCCAAAAAGTATACTAAAATTGGGAAAAAAGGTGACTAAATACATAGTGTACTAATTTCGTTCCCTATCTGACAAATTATATCTTCTGTTGGGCCATAATAACATCCGAAGTTAAATGACAAGCTTCCAAGATCCTAATGAGCTGCGTTCCCAGCTTTCTGAATGAGGAACGAGATTCCTTTCCCATAGAAAATGCTGGGAGTGGAGAGGCAGCAGAGACGATGCAGCAGTGGCAGAAGGACTGCATGAACTGCAGCACTGGCCAGGGAATTCGGAAAGCAGAGGAAAAGGAACATTGTTTCCTTCACAAAAGAGGCAGTTATAATGACAGAAGACTCACAAACTAGCATTAGACATCCCCGCACCAATTGCACAATACTCCATTTATTCCTCTTGACAAAATGAACTACTTCCACCCAAACACAAACCAAAAACTGGATTCCCTACAAGAAAAGTTTAGCGTATGTGAAAGCTTACATCACTGCGCCGCGGGTAACAATCCTTGAAATATCAAAAGGGACATACCTTTTATGTTGTTGATGGATTGCAGAAACATTTCACTTCTTACATAAAATGGTAAACAAGACTTTGTTTACACACACACAAACATACATACATAGAGACTGGTATGCTCTGTTACCTCAAGTCCACAGAAAACTCGCCAAAAGCTACAGGAGAAGTTAGGATCTGTCACTTTTATGGTAAAATCTCTTCTTTGTAGAGCTCTCCTTCAACTGTATAAAATACAGGAAGAAGAGTTGAGGAATATCATCCTTAGAAATTACAAATGAAGGAGGTCTCTTGTCTTACTCCTTTTTATACATGGACTCTTCAATAAGCTAAACCATGATCTTCCCACATCCGTGACCCATGCCTACATTGATTGCTTGCATAAAACTGAGCATGGTGGTTTTAGATCTGTGGGGTTTCCTACATAAGAGCTTGATTCCAGGTAGGTCATGAAATGTATGTATGCCATGTTCTTTGGAGAAGCCTAATACACAGACTGTACAGATAAAAGCAATGACTGTACTAGGCATTGGCTAAGATATTCTGTCTCCATCAGTTTATCACACCTTAGCTGGATAGTTCTGAATGTACAAAAAGCTTAAAAACAAACCAGCAAGGAATTTATGGAATAGTTTTGCACATGTTCTCACAATTTCTTACTGCTTTCAAACAGGGACTGTCATACTTCTTTAACTCTGCTATGCAGTTTGGAAGGAAAGATACTGGAGACAAATTGTGGATGTTTTGTAATATCACTACAGAGAATGGAAGGGAGGCAGCAATACCTATTGCTATACCTACCGTAGCAATTTCTAAAAAAAGAGATGCCCATCAGTCTGAATGAGCTGCCATCTTCCTTCTTTCCTAATGTTCTGTAAGTCATTTCCAACAGAGCCTACAGGCCAGCAATAATAAATCCTCTAGGAATTATTTTGAAGATGGACATCTCTGGTTTATAAAAAGTTTTATAACACATAATTTACACAGAGAAATTAACTAACTTGTATCAACATTAAATTATAGGCTGTGGTAGTATTGTAACTCCTGCTGGAAAATCTGCATTGTGCAGTTCAGTTGCTAATCAGATCTTCAGTTTAATAAAATTGTTTCCATTTAATGTTAATCACATTTGCAATTTGCTTCTGACAGAGTTTCTAATTGCTGTTAGCAAGGGCTTTCAGGACACTGGGGGACTGCACATTCAGTCCTTGATGTGATCCTACTTTGTGCTCCATCATACAACGGACTGCTTAAATAATTATTTTTAAATAATTCTGTGACTATTCAGCTGGAGTTCTAGATCACAGGCTATAGGGAGATTGGACACCCTTTGAATACTGATGCAAGACCAAGAACTCTATTTACTAGCAAAAACACTTATGGAAAGTGTATTTCAAAGCAACTGCAGCATGCTGACAATCTGTGTGTGATCATTTAAATCACTGAAGTACCACCACAAGATTCTCAATTAAGCACTAGTGCCTAACTGTAGAGACTGTGATTGAAAAATTGGAGAAATAGCTTGGAGCTATTTCAAGATTGCAGAAATTTTGAATATATACAAATTCATAAAAGTAAATAAACAAACATTAATTCTGTTCAAAATGTCACTAAACTGGGAATAGTTTTCTCAAATCTTTGCATTTGTAACTCTGCAAAACTGTGGCATGAATTTTCCCCTCATACAAGAATTGTGTACTGAACAGAAGAAACATATCTCTCTTCTGATAAGTGTGCATTTGAATGCAGAAGTATTTCTTACACCTTGTGCTTGAAAATGTATGACAAAAGCAGAAATTAGTCATGGAATGCTGCTAAGGATTTGTTCAAAATACCAAACTTATCTATGTCTTCCTTACTAAACCTGGTGATACTTGATGCACTTACAGAAAATCTATGTTCAGGCTTTGGATATAAAATCAGTCCTGTGTCAGCTATGAAATAATCTTCTGCCTTCTCTAGTGGTTTATCAAAAACACATAATTGTACATGACCAATCCTTTGAAATCAGTAAGAATGCCAACATTTCTACAGGACTGTTAGCTCAGCCTATATACTTCTGTCTTGCATACAAATTTCTGAACAAATTAGACTTTATTTATGCTAGAGCCTTAAATTTTGCTATTAAGACATTGAATGTCCTGTGACTAATTAAAAATATTNAACTCTGAATTAAGCTGAAACCAGGACAGTTCCTCACAATTGCAAATGTACCACTCTCTCCTCTCCAAATACTGGCAATTAATTTTACCTTCAGCTGTATCTATTCAGTTTCCACATATTATAGCTGCAGTTAGAACTGCAAGGGCCTTGTTTTGCTCCACAGAAATCAATGCTAAAACAGCAATTTATTTCAATGACAATGTGCACTAAAATAGGCCCTCAATCTTTGCTACCTATTGAAGAGAGAGGCTAGGAAATGGGGTCTTGCAGCTCCTGGCTAACTATCCCTGTATGAACATGACTGCTCAGGTCTTCAGCTTGATGTTCTAATGACAGGAGTATTAGCAAAGAGATCGTATTAGAGACAGCCTGCCTCAGAATTTCTTCAAAATGCTTTGAAAAATTTACGGAAGAACTCGTATACCCTGCACTTTACTGTTTGACATACTTAGATATCATCCTATCCTTACATTTGTGGAGTTTTTTTGTTTTGATTTCTTGCCATGCAAGAAACTTTAGAAGTCTCTTACCAAGTATAGGTGAAGTTGACAGAGCTTCCTCTCTTTCTCCTTTAACTCTGTTTTATTCTGACAAAGTATTTTCAGTGCCTGTCAGGAGAAAAGTCCTCACACACTGAAAATCACAAAAATATGTAGAACAGAATGCTAATGCAGTCTTAAAGAGAGAAACAAAATCTTGTGAGCACAGGTGTTATTACACTACAGTAGTTGCAAGTTTCTCATGCTTTAGAAGTTACTTCATTGGCATAGAACTACTCAGGAGTCTTTCTCTTGAGAAACACACCAGATCTACAGTTACAGCCAGTATCAGACTCACCAATAGAAAGATGCAGTTAGCATTAACTCGAGAAGAGTATCTCTTCTTGGCTTCTTGTGTGCACAGACCTTTAGCATAACAATAGTTCAGCTTCAGTTAAGGAAGCAGATAGGGGAAATCACAGTTAAGAGCTCAGTCAACTCAAACCCTGCCAAAACCACATGGCACAAAAACCTCTGAAAACTCTCTGGTTTGGATTTCCATCTCTCTCTGCCTTACCACTGGCTGAAGGTACCAAAAAGAGAAGAGTCCTAGTTTACTACCATCATCCATGTACCACACTGCACTCTCAGTTTGAAAATGCTGACTGTGCAGCTCTGCTGTTCCCTCTCTCCTGTCAATACAATTTTTCATAGACTATTAAACACTTGGCCAACCTTTCTGCCTTCTGTCCCTTCCCCCACCCACTCATACAGTATCTGCTTTCACAGTAACCAGAGCAGTAAGTAAGCAGAGACATTCTTATGCTCTCTTGTAATGAAAATAAAATTTTGGTCTGTCCATGCAGCTATCACTAAGCCGTTTCCCTTAAGCATCTGTAGAGATTTCAGCAGCACAGTGCATTTCTACTGTATGCTGTTTATTTTTCATTTACTCTTGTGCCTTTATTTTGCCTACAGCTGTCTGATAACAACACAGATGGCATTGAATTCATTGAGTATTCAGAAGAGCTTCTTTCCTCTGGGATGACAAAAGCCTCATTTCCAGTGCAAGTTTAATGCACTCCGTAGTCTGAAGAAGAGCTGTGTGCATTTCCTTGCATTTCCTCCATAAAGGCTGCAGCCAAGAGGCTGAACTCAAAATCTAGAACATGACCAAGGAGGTTTGTCTTGCTGTCTCCCACTTGAGTTCTGTGCTTTAGAAATGAGCTACAACAGTACATAAATGGCATATATTCCCTCTGTTTATAGCCAATAGTTGCTTTCCTGGGAGATCAATAGTATCTTGTGGGTGTTTTCTGTATACAGCCCCATGTATTATACAATATTGCCATATTGGCACAAAATCTTTTGAAATAGACCCCAAATCACCATATCAAAACACTTCTCTACACTAATATTCCACATGAGTATTCCACAACTATTAAGAACTCCCTTTGCATGGAGGCACACGGACACTACTGGACACATGCCAGAGACATTTGTGAATCATAGAATCATTTAGGTTGAAAGAGACCCTTAAGATCACTGAGTTCAAATGAAGAAGCTTAGATGCACTGTGGAATAGGTAAACATCTCTCAGTCTAAACTCCCTCCTCCAGTCAAACCATAACACCATCGAAACTCAGGTGGAAGGAAAGCAAAAACAGAAGGATTTTCTCCATACATATGACACCCCCAGAAATTCTTCATTAGGCCCTATTCTGGGGAGAAATGAAAAAAACATAACTGACACTAGTATTCCAGGAAGCACCAGTCACTAATCTGTCATGTTTCTATATATGTATATGTTTGTATGTATATACATATAGACCGTGTAGCTGTGCCTCAGTTTTGTTATGTTAGCATAGCGTGTACATACGCTAACGTAACAAAACCAAGGGGCTGCTACAATGTCAGAGCACAGATATCCCAGCTACATGCTAATTCACTCCTGTTTCCAGTCCTAGGTCCCTCTATAAGAAACCTAGATGCGAAATAAAAGACATTTGTCTCTTTACTTGGCTCTGATGTGTGGACACTAAAGAAAGGAGGACACTGAGTGGCTGAGAGTCAGGGCTTACTTGGGACATGGGTCTCAAAGCACAATATCACAGTACATATTATAGCTCAGGCAAAACAATCTGTAGTTCACTCTACAATGCAAAATTTCTGTCAACTCTACAGCTACAAGTGTAAAAAGTTGCTTTGTTAAAACAAAAACCAAACAAAAAACCCAACAAAATAGCCCACAGAAGTTCTAATATTATGTACCCACAGATGGGCTTAGGTCTGTAGTTAAAGCAGCAAAATCTGCTCTGCTAATGTGTAAGTATTAAGAACTCGCAGTTTCCACTACAGCTGCTTAGTTTCCACTATCTACTTAATAGAGAATTTAGATTTGATTGAGGCTTGGAGTGCTCATGCTGCAAATAGTAGTTTGGATTCCCTGGCCCCACTGTCTCCAAATACATTGGCAACACATTTATTCTTATATAAAAAACCCAAATGCTAAAATATGGAACAAAATGTGTAACATGTTTGTATCCCATTTTAAAGATAAATACAGAATCTATTAGTCAACAAGTACAATATTAAGTCAAGAAGTCCCTTAAATAATGCAGAGCTCCAGCACTAAATATTACTATTGTTATTTCATTTTTATTCTGTCAAGATACCCAAGCCAAAACAGATCACAGGAATCCTTGTGACTTGAAGTATTAGTCATAGCTTTATTCAGGGAAATCACATCTTTGATCTCTGCGTGTGAGATGACCACGCTGCGCAACTGTTTTTTCCGATAAAGTGTGTGTGTGTTACAATAGCAAACGACCGCTGCCTGAAATAACACAAAGGAAATAGGTCTATGAATCTTTTATTCTCTGCTGTTGGGTCAGAAACTGGTTTTCTTTTTGATGCTTGTTACCAGCTGGGGGATAATGGTTAAGGAATTATTTCAAGGTATGTTAATATCTTAGAATAAGGCACATGCGTTGTTAAACTTGCAGTAAGATTTACCTCACGCAGAATTCTAACACAGCAAGCACTAACTTTGCTCAGGTGGCAGCCTGAGATGTTTGCTTTCATGTGAGAGAATGAACAGTGATATTTGTAGGAATCCTGACTGCCTTTAGACCACAAAAGATTAAGCAACAGCAGAAATGAAGATGTGGATGCGTACTCCATTCACTGCTAATATCCTGCCATTAGCCAAGGTACTAGCAATAATCCTTTGACAAGATGATGTTCCATTAGGATTTAATGTGGATCAGTAACTGCAGATGGCATAGCAGTGCTATGGAAGTGAGAGTAGTATTTTTGCAGTTTATCTCAAAGTTATCACCAAATTGTCAGATAAGAGGCTTTCTTTTAATGTGGGACTCTGAAATTGGTACCTGAGCAACTAGAAAGTTTTGAACGTGAGTATTTTCTACTCCAGAAGTTTCCCAAATGCTTCTGGTTGGGAAGAAAGAATTAATTCCCCAGCATATCCACTGTGGAAGTGCAACCAATCTGTCGAGCACCTATTGTTCATTACTGTGAATGTGAGAGTGACTGGTAATCTCCACTTCTTCTTATGAAAGTCACGTCTGCATATGGATTTAGTGTTAATCGGCATGACTGGTAATTGAATCAAAATGCTTTTTTTTCTGCTGCTGGAGCATACGATATCAATTTCATACAAAGTGCACAGGAATTGCAGATCATCAGCAATCATATTTAGACACTGTTTATTCAGGTATAAGTGAGGTAAATTCAAATAAGAGAGAAAATCTGATTAGTATCGTGGTGGCATTCATTTAGTAACAGTAATCTCTCAGTAATCTAATGCTGGTACAACATCAGATTTGTTTTTGTCTGAGGACTGACACCTTTGGAAGCCATTTTAGCTTGCAATCTGATTTGCAACCAATATTTGTTAAGACCAAGAATATTTGCTATCCCCTACATGTGCTGTTTTGTTGCTAAGCTTCCCAGTAAGATGAAAAAGACAAATTGTAACTGTAAGGTGCTTTCTGTAGTGCTGTGTTAAGATATTTCTTTTGAAGTCAATACACCTAGGTGGATATAACATCTTTTAGTTCATTTGCTAAAGGAATTCAAACTGTTTACTTTTTATTATACTTGCTAATCACTGACTGTTCCTTTGCGAAATTTACCCCTGATGGATGGCTACTGAAGAAATAATTAGTTTTTTAGGAGTAGTATTATGTATAAAATAATGCTCAGTTCTTTTGCATATCTTTAGCAGCTTCTCTATCTGCTCTGTTCTTTTCTTGCCTCATGGATTTTATTTTTTTAAATACAGGAGTAAACATTCTCCATTCACAGCTGATCTTAGTTTACATTAATTGCCATATAAATTAATATAATATTTTAGAGGTCTCGGTCATTGTCAGATCCAGCTCTTGTTTTATTTAATGTTTCTCTTAATCTAGCAGCAGGACTACATGACATTAAAGCCCTTCCCTGTTTGACAGTTATGAGGACATATACCTTCCTTTTAATTTCAAAGTCTTTAAAAGTAGTCAGATAATACATCAACTGCAACTAAAGAACTTAATCCAACTTTTGTCTAACCTTGTTTAATATGATTACAGTTTTCCACAGACTGGTGAAAATATCAGAAGAATTTAAACACAAAATAGCATAACCAGTAGAGGTAGAAGTAATCATTATTTTAACATTTTCACATGCACTCACCTTCCAAATTCCTTTTTCAATACTTAGAACATTCAGGCTGACATTACTAAAGCCTGAGGCTGCCGGAAGGTGAATTCCTCTAAAACCAAACAAAAGTAACTAAGCAATTTCTAAGGATCAAGTAAGTGAAAATAGGAGATTTTGCCGTGCAATTTAATTTGAATGGATCCACCATGCTAAATTCTGCTCCCAGCTGCCCTACTGCAATCTCAAAGTACATTCCAAAAAGTCAAACTCTGTTAATACGGACCTGTACTGTTATTTTTTTAAAAAAGGAAAAAATTTCCCACCACTGAGGAAGTGCAAAAGAAGGATACTTATCTCCTTTAAGAAAATTTCTCCAAGAGTGAGACAGAGTATAAGATTCCATTTCAAATTATGATAATATTAAGAGACTGCACAAACAAGCTACTTGCTCCAGGAAAGCTTCAGTGAAATAGTATCATGTCAGAAAACAGTCAGCAGGCACAAGTGAGTAGTTTTCTCCTTGTCCCTGACAAACTGTTGTCATCCAAGATTTATGGAAATAAATGCCTTTAGCTACTGTTCCCATTATTAGATGATCTAAACACAATTGGGATTTAGGTGCATATAAGTACAATGGCTTACATAAAGATCAGCAGCAGATATTCAGACTGATTTGTTGCAAAATGCAGCTATTCACCTTGAGCTTTCAGTATTGATATATAATAACTCTTGAGTAACAATGCTGGCATGGTCTATGGTTATAAAACTCCAGTTACAATTCTGCTTCTAAGACCATTTATAAATTGCTAGCAAGAGATGGAAAGAACTCAGATAGTCTTTCGACAGAATGCAAGACGGAAGAAGGCTTTCATTTAATTAAATTCAGTGTGGCCATGTGAAACAGAAGTTACCTGGAAGTCATGCATAGAGTATAAATAATGTCATCACTTGTATGCATTTTAAAAAAAAAAAAAAAAGAAAAAAGAAAAAAGTCTGCTTCTATTAGAACTAGTGTTAGGCCAGGCCTGTTCCAATCAACTGTACCAACATGAAAGACCAGAGCCATGGAGGGATACAGAGTACACAAACGCACAGGTACACACTGAGCCCAGCCAGCTGCTGTCTCGCACAGGCAGGGACTGCAGGGTCCCTGGGAGGCAGCAGTTCAAAAGCCAGGAGCAATGTCGCCATCACTCAGGCCCAGCGATGGTCAGTGATCTCCTCCTTCAGCCAAAAGATACATGGGATAAACCAACACAGCTGTGGGATACTCCAAATAATAAGTAGCAAGCCAATCTGAAGAGACTCAGAGCATAACTTGGAATCCTGAAGCCTAAACTAAGTGTGCAAGTGGTACAAATTCTCTCTTTTCAGAAAACCTAACTCAAAACAAACATAGGGACAATTTTATGTGTTCTTACATACATTAACTTAAATCAAATTACTTTTTATTCTTTCTAGACTTGACAGCTGCAGAATGTAACTTTATTTTATAATTCAGCTCCATCAGTCATTCTGTGCCTGGTCCCCATTAAGGAACCATAATCTGGGACAGATACCAGAGCTAAGTGAGATTTAGCATTTATCGCAGAGCTGTCAGTAGTTCACATCACAAGGGCTTAATCTGTCTCCTCAATTACTCCTGTGCCCCCTTATGGTACATAAGAAAACATTATTTATTCCAAAATCTTAATTATGCAATTTCCAACTTGGTTTGATATTAGCAAAGTTAACATAAAAGTAATAACAGGAAGCACACAAGATTTTTTTATATCTTTTCATAATTACATAAAAAGTTTTTCTTCTGAGATTTGTCATGTAAGTGTATCTCCAGGGAGAAAAGGTTCTGCAGTCAAAATTCTCTCTTACGGGGTAAAAATTTCAATCTTGCTAAATTATTCCAATTACATATTATTCATCTTTCTTTGAACAGTAGATGAGTGAGTGCTGCACTATATTAAGCCATTCATGATTACAGATTGGTTTAAGATTAATAGGAAAAAAAA
>VZTL01062240.1:0-20252 GCA_013400535.1 Scopus umbretta | reverse complement strand
TGAGGCCATTTCCTCTCATCCATATCGACATGTCAAAATTGTAGATATTGACATGTGGTCACCTGAATCCCAATCCACTTGTCTGATGAGTGATGGGCAATCATTACTTAAATAATGAAGGACCCATTTCTTTAATCTTTTGGCAGTTTTGCTCATTTCCAACTGGAATGACTAAACCATGAAAAATGGAAAAAAGGCAGCATTACAGAATGGTTAAACACATACATGCAGTGAAGAGCTAATGACAGGCATGAATAGGCAGGTAAGGAAAGTGGACTGAAGTGACAGCCTACCAAGATTTTAATGTCTAATAACAGAATTTATAATGAAAAGATTTAAAGAAGATGGATCAATGCCTGGGCTCACCATTTTACACTGACTCAGTATCTGCTACACATTTTTTAAGTTGGCAACTGAAAGGGAAAATGGAAGGGTAGCTGCTCAGCTGATGCTCTCTAGACTTAATGCTGCATTGGACCATGCACATATGCATATATTCAGTTATTTCTTAGGAATGCAAAAGAGCAAATTGATCACATAATCTGCTAATTCATCAATAAAATTTTCCTTTAGTGAAGAAGAAACAAAGCTTCTTTCAGATCCAGACTTGATATACATGGTAATTTAATGTTTTCCATTTGCTATAGAAAAATATTCAAATGTCCCAAAAGTCACAAGATTGTTTATTCAATATTGTTAATGTTTCTTCTTCCTTAAAATGTTCCTTTCTCTCAAATTTGAGGCAGCAAAACTGTAGTGATTTCGTCAGTACTAAAGATGCAGTAGAAGTTAAGAAACCCCATCACACTATAGTGCCACTAAATGACCACTGAAACTGCAGGGCTATTAAAATGTTAATAATTAAAGTGGTAATTTTCTTCTAGGAATACAGAAGCAAAACATTATTGCTGAAATTTTTAATGCAGTTTTTTTTTTATGAACAGTAAAGAGATCTGCAAATGCTATGATCAGGTCATAAATAATTCAGGAGCAGTGGGCCACCTTGGCCACATTCTCTACACATTTGGTTGCCCAGTTCTTGACAAGCCACGATTTAAAGAACATAAAAATGGATCTGAAAAGCTCATGGATCCTCTGGCAATGGTTGCCAGTTGCAAAACCTGGAAAACATTTCCTCCCTGTCATTAGCTCCCATTAAGCACTTCCAGAAAAAAGAGGCATTGAGTTCTGAAGCATTATTTTAAAACAGTAACAATCTGCCTCATTGAATGTCTGGAGGAGACCATAGAGAAGGAATAATTTTGTGTTTGAAGTGACAATCCCCTTGTGTTATCTAATTGTAGACATCAAAACTGTTTCTTTAGTCTATGATTCTTTGAGATGGTTGATGCCAGGGAAACCCTCCAAAACCCTGAGATAGCCATGCACCACCTGCCTCTTGGATCTCAAACCTGATGACTGCACATTTTGACTCTGTGATTATATTTCATCTGCATAAAGTATTCACAACTATATGGCTTTGTTCCACCATCACTCAAGGCAGCTGCAGTCATTCTTGGCTTCTCAGAGCTTTCAACCTCTACAGTTTGAAGATTATTATTATCTATGGCTTCTGCTTGTAGCTATTTCAAGTAATAATATCAAAGTGGTTCTCATCATTACAAAACCCTCTCCTCCTTTCTCACCATTGTCCCTAGCAGAACCTGAAGGACAAATCTATTTTCAGTGCTGTCTATTTAATTCATACTACCTTGTTTATATGAATTTGCTTATGATCAGTTGGCTATTGTTTTCTCCATTACTTAAAATGACATTAAAGCTTTTAGTCAGGACATAAAAAAATACATCTTTTTTACTGAATACTGGAAAAACAGGGTGGTAATAATTTGACTACCTCACCCTGACAACAGTGCTTTTATTTTCGTGTGTGTGTCATGGTAACATAACAACATTACATGAGACTTCAGCGGAGCATTGCATTAACTGTTTTATAAGCAGCAAAAATACAGGCAAAGCAACAGGGTTACCAACCACCTTCTGATAGCAGCTACTTTTATTGAAGAAAAATGACTTCCATACCCCAACTTCCAAAATTACACCGCAGCATGACAAATCCTGAGTCAGTCCTTGGAGTTAAGTATGTATGGACATTGATATATTGTTCTTGGCTCTGTTTCAGACAAAGATAAGCTACTCTCTCCTTCGCAGACTGACTTTGTCTATAGCCTGTCTCCCACCACTGATCTCCAATAAGTGACAAGTAGTGGTGGGGAATATTCTTTGTTTCACCTAGGGCTTTGACAAGCAGAGTTCATGAGGCAAAATCACTGCTGTCAAGGATATATGAGACTGAAGAGCCAGATAGCAGTGGTTGCTGAAGAAGATGGTTTGCAGCCTGGGGGTCCACGACCTGCAGCAGCACAGGCTCTGCTAGGTTAAAGTCATGGGGTTTGGCAGGGTCAGAGGAACAAGGAGGCATCAGGAAGACAGAAGGGATGAGGCTGGGAAGCTCACCAGTTTGAGAAGAATGTTATCCATGACACACTTTACCACAAATATGGCAAAACATGTGAGTCCCCCCAGCCATGCTGAATTACTGCCCGGTCCTCAAATTAAAAGCAAGAAGTACTTTCTAATATTTCTGTGATTCTTCATTTTTTACATACTTTATCACTGTAGTCCAGTCTTTTGCCACCTTCATGCTTGACATCCATGAGGCATGATGCCTGGGATAGGCAATAACTGCCACAAGATGGGCACAACATAGTGGCAGCTCTCTTCAGTGAAAAGAAGCAGCCCCACATCTCTATTAAGCTCCTCTCTGAACTTTCTCCTAATCTGCAGGTCTCTGTGGTAATTGGATTAGGTTTGGTAAAAGATTGCTTATCTGCCAAAACAACTATAAACTATGGCTAACAAAAGCTGAGGCGATGCTCTTTGCTTCAGGGAGCAGGAAGGGTTCACAAAAGAGTTGCAGTCAAGAAGAGCCCAGACAGCAACCTAGACTGACATTTAGGTCATACCAAGTTTAATAAAGTTCTCTCCTGAAGGAGCAACGTTCTTTACTGTGACCTTGTCATGGGAGTGGAAGAAGTGAGGGGGGAAAGGTAAAAATGCAGGCATGTTCTTGGGGCAAGTAAACATGAGAAAGCAGAAGAAAGAAACAAACTAGGGAAAAATGAACATAGAGAAGATGAATGTGTTTGGCTCTGGTTTTTTTTTAGATTTAGATGCATTTAGATGCCATAGCTATAAACTACACAACAGAGAAGCAGCTTCTAGAAGTTTGCAGAGGAACTAAGGGATGCACTGAGGCACAAAGGAGATTCTGCAAAACCAAATCAGAGGTGAAATGGGGCATGTTCAAAGAGGTCCAGTGCAGAAACAAAAAGAAGTCAGAATCTCTCACTGGAACACACAAATTAAGGACTAGGACAGTGGAAGGTCAGTAAGGAAAACCTAGGGTAAATTACAACTTGAAGAAAAAGAGATGAAATTATCTGAACATCTAAATTAATAAAAGGAAACTCAATGATAGCTTTTTTTGAATAGTAGTCAACGTGCATCTGTTGCATTCAGAGCTGTTTGTGGACAAGTAGCTGATAAGCAGATAAACTTGTAATTAGTAATAATAAATTATAATAATCTGGAAATAATGTCCTTCTTTTTTTCCCTGTAACAAGCAATAGTACCCATATTTTCTCTGAGCATTGAATTTATATTACATTTTATATACAAAGCAACAGGTATTTCAAGCAAATAAAACCCAAACTCAGAACACACTGTGTAACAGCAACAGCGTTGGTAAGTAATAGGCAAAAGAAAAATCATAGTTTTCTTTAAAAAAATGCTGTGATAAATACTCAAGTTTGTACACTTCCACTGATCAATTGTAATTTCACATGTGGCATTTTAATACACTGCAATTTCCGTTCTTAAAGATGAATAAATGTATAGAGATGTACACTTTGAAGTATCTTTTTCTTTTACCATACTCTAAATCCATCACATTGCTACGTTTCATTTTCATATCAGAATGATATTTATTACCACTTGTCCTAAGGATGCTGAAAGATACCTATTTTCCTACAGCAGCCTACTCACTAGGAAGTCAGAGGCTGCATTTTTCTTACCTACAGTAATGGCCAAACTACTGCTTTGGTGAACAGGCTACAGTTCTGGTGAACAGGCTTTAAAATAAAAGATGCTGAATTTGGAAACCATGCAACAATCATTATTTGTAATCTGGAAATCATGAAACACTAAATGAAGGCCAGTGTCTTTCAAGAAGGTTAGAGGTACCTTGACATTGTCTCTCCAGATAACAACCTGTAGTTAGCTACAAGAGGCCATTACCAGTGTTAACGATCTCTTTTATCTAGCAATGCAAGCATTTAACAAAATCAGGTGGCTGTAATCTGAAGGCATTAATATTCAAACTGGAAGTACAAGCATATTTCACCACTAATGACAGCTATTACTGGAGGAGATAAGAAATGAACAAATAACTTTAACCATATTGAATTTTCCTTTCTATTTTTTGGTGTAGTCCCATAAAGGCAGGCCATCCATGACACCACTATTTTAAAGTAAGTAACAAAAGGTCAGACAGCCACCAAAGTGTCTGATCCTGAATGCAATAGTATGGTTCTTGCCTTTTAAATTGAGTTTCTGAAGCCCAGTTGCCACTACATATCAGTAGCTACAACCTTATCAGTTATGACTAAGTTAATAGTAGTGCAAATGACACATAAAATCACTCTTGATTTGTTCTGACACATTTACTAGCTCTAACTGAGCAGGAAGCACAAGATACTTAAAATTTCAAAAGTTTAAGGCTGTAATAATGATTTTGGTTAACTGCAGTTTGATACATTTATTTATGGAAAGTTGAAGTAAAACTGAAGCAGAAAAATATATTTAATAACAGTTATGTTTGGTCAATACTTCTCTTCATCCTTCATCTAGTTTTGGAATTAGGCATTGCTGGGTGCATATTATAATAGTGCTCAAGACATTGACATTTAAATGATCTCTCTAAAAGGTCAGATAATACTTGCTCAAATGAGATGATAGCTATACCTTTGAAAAATCAGATGTCATCTAACACAACACTGCCCATGAGCACCCCTTTTAATGCACATACCCACAAGAGAGTGCACAGGACTTCACTGCCATGCTGTGAAAATTGTGCATTAACTTTAATTTTTCTATTTTTCACAGAGGCCTGTCCTTATATCTCCATGTAGAAGGGATTTTGTTTGCTAACAGCTACTCTGGTGCATACTGCAGTTAAGCAATTGTAAACAAAATATCAATCAACTAACATTCATTGAAAATATTCCTTTGCCATTTTTACCTGAATGGCAGATTTTACTTCTGCAATTACTGTCTGCACCGGGACACAAAACTTGAAAGGCTCTTGCAAGTCGTCACTTCCAAAACCCTCAGACTGGTTGGCTGTTTCCAAGCTAAATTTATCTTTATTGTACTTATGTAAGTGCCAGCTTTGTCCTTTTTTTCCTCTCCCAAGTTTGCTTCCTGCAGTACTTCTGAAGAGATGTTGTATCTCCTCTCAGCAGCCACTTTAGTACACTAAGCAAGCCAAGTTGTCTTGGCCCTTAGTAAGAAGTGTCCTCTTTTCCCCCAACTGTCCTGTACCTGTTTCCTGAACGCAGTCCAAGAAAGATGTGGTTCTCTGTACTATGGGGACCAAAACTGTACAAAGTATTCCAGAAAAGATGAAACTACCACCTCATTGGTCCTGTACCTAATACCCCCAGAAACTTTCTTCTCCCCTCTTTGCTAACCAGTGAGATGCCATTTAACAGCAAATGTTTTTGTTATTAATCTCTACAGGAGTGACCTCTTTGCTCTTTTTGGGCTGTTGCATTTCACTGCAAATCAATTCTCCGCTGCTCAAGGTTACCCAGTTCTCCTCTCTGATACTCTGATTTTCCCATTCATGAGCAATGCACTTCAGCTCTGTGTGTGCTGCAAAAAGCCATTAAAATGCTACTCTCACAGGTTGTGCTCTGGTCCCTAAAAAAACCCGAAAATAAAACTGATCATAAGACCAACCCTTTAGAAATTCCCATTAGTGAGCTCTCCCTGGCTGGATACTCCCTTTTGCATTACAGGACACCATGTCACCCTCGTGACTCTTTTATTAACTGCCATCTCCTCCAGAGTAAGTTATTGTTTCCTGCATAGCACCAGGCGAGATGCTCCTCTGAAGTCCAATTAGATTTGCTCTACAGTATTTCCGTCCTCTCCAGACTATCCTCCAGTCTGGCATGAGATCCTTTGATAAAGAGACATGGAGTTTTTTCCTAGTTTCCTGTATCTTTAACCACCTTCTCTGCTGACAAGTGCCCTGTAAACTTTCTAGGTCAGACTAATGAGCATGCAGTTGCCCTGGCCACTCTCCTGCCATTGATGTTATAGACTGCCACTGCATCTGCTGTTCCATGTGAGCCCTGGCTCACTTTATCGCTATTCAGGGATGCAAGCCAGGTGCATTAAGCTAAGACCGCAGCTGCTCCCTGCTCCCTTTATATTACTATTGTATAGAAAGGGAGACTTGCTTTCAGCAGTGACTTCGTGCCTTATGGTCTGTAGTGCCCATCTCTTGGCAGTGACAGTGGAGGGTGCTGAAGGCAATCAGGCTCCTTGCTCACCTTGGTTCAGTATCTAAGCACACCTGGACCATGGTGCCGGCCCATTTTGCAGAGCTTGCTGATCCCCCTTTGATGCCCCATGCCGGCTCTGCCAGGGTGGTGGGAAGTGGACATCAAGAGTGGTCCCGGTCAGTGCAATGCTGCACATCAAAATGGTGTTAGGGAGCTGTCAGGTGGAAAAGAGCTTGGGAAGAGTGACCCCAGGAGCCAAAACCTCACTCTCAGGTCAGAGTCCAGTGCCCTTGAGAGGAATTTGGTGACCTTCTGCCACGCTGACTGATAGGTTTTTGGAAGCAGCCTCCCTGGCAATTGGCAAAACTGCCCATAGCAAAACTAAAAAGCTGACACTTTACTTGCCTGGCAGTGTCCAGGTGGGCAAAAAAGTCTTTCAGAGTTAACAGAAGGCAGTGACAGCTGGTTATTTTGGGTCCTCCTTCTTGGTGTGACTTGTACCAAATGGGAATGTACTGAGAGGCCCCAGTACTAGGGGTAGAAGGAAAAATATTGATGAAAGAAAACCTCCCAGGAGCTAGCTATTAATTTTCTGCCTTCTTTCCACTTGGGTTTCTAACTATTTTTTTACCAATTTAAGCATGCTCTACAATCAGTGGAAAATAATCATTAACAAATACAGACTACTTTCATTTAATATTCCAAGTTTTCCATTGTTCTACTAGGAGGATCTGCTAAGTGCTCTGACATGCATGCTAACATTTTCAAATGTGATTTGGGAGAAACATGGGAGGAATAATAATAATAATTAAAAACTCTAATGGAGCTAAGCAAATTTCATTCCAAAGCTGAGGACACAATGTAAAAAGGTACCAGTAAGGGACATTAGCTGTCCTAGCAGCAATCCCAGCCTATTGATTTTTTGTGAAGGATCCATTTGTTTTTGAGCTCTCTCCCAGAGGATGCCGTTTAATTCTGCAGTAAGCATGCAGCAGGAGCATGTGTTATGTTTCACAGATAATGCAAAGCAAAACAATTTGTTCACCCTCCTGCTCTGACTGGAAGGCATTGCATTTTCTAGGACAGCAAAAAAGGACTGCTATACAAACTTTCTAAGATGATAACAATAATCATAAAAACAGCAAGAATACATAATCTCTGAAGGATACAAGAACCATTTTCTCTTAGCTTTTCCAGGTTTTTGATGAGATCAAAAGCAGTTGACTTATTGCAAACAGCACAGGATACTGCTTATTGGGAATTTCTTTCAACTTGACTTTCATCAAACCGCTAGAGTAAGCAAAAGCAAACTATTCAGATTGGACTTCCAGCCCCAGATCTATTCCTAAAAAATGCCATTGCAGTTAAAGCTAAATACAAGTACCTTAGGAGCAGTCATGCTTCTAATTTCTTTTACGTATTACTCTTACAAATAGCAATTGCAAGTAACACTATGAATGAAGACTAGGTAAAAAGAAAACACGTTACATTTGCCACATTTTTGTAAACAATCTGACTAAACCATGTTATCAGTTTTGGGATCAGCTTACCACAAACCAGCCTGGGAAGTCCTTCTAAACACCTAAGTGAGACCATGATCTCAGGACCAGGAAGGTGTGTACTGGGTCAGAACTAGTGTGTGACAAATTTTATTTAAATTATGACTAAATACAAGCATAACCAAACAGACTAAGGATGTCTGTAGAATTATAATAGGCTAAATATTTTTCAAGCAATGAAAATCAAGAGGAACAGTTTATTTCAGTTTTATACTAATGAGCTGGAAAATGTCAGAGAAGTTGAAGCTGGGAAAAAAAATAAAGTTGGGGGGGGGGGAAAAAAGAAGTTTTAATACAAAGAAATACGCTGGGACTACCAGAGGTCAGAAGCAGAGTCAGGAAAGAAAAATAAGCTTTCATTTAGAAGAATGTAAATGGAGAAAAGGGTCCAAACCATAAACTCTGTTTGATGGCACACGTGAACTCAGAAAGGAACTCATGCCAAGAGCCTGGGCTGAGCAAAGAAGAAAAACATGAAACTAAGCTGCAACGTGACATGCTGGCATGACATCCAGGGTGACTTAAGCCTTCACACACACAGATCTCCCCCAGGGCATGGGGAGATGCTCTCCCCATACCAAGTGGATTCCACACCACCACAAATCACCACGGGAATACCACACCGCCACAAGTCACTGCCTCCCAGGGGACCATGGGCAGAGGTGGGGCCTCTCCTCATGGATGGGGGTGTGTCAACATCTGCATGTCTTCACCACCTTCCCATGAGTGCAGGACAGGATTGTGCTCAGAAGAAAGTGAGGTCTGTGGCTTCTCTGGAAACCAAAGATGGATATTTTCCAAACAACAGGCACAGCCAGTTAGTTTTAACATACCTGGATGTGATGTCAGTATCAATAAAAATTGCAGGAGGTAGCTTCATATTCCATCTGTGAAGACACCAAGGTGGCACCAAACCCCTGCCATCCTGGCCTCACAGTGCTGTCTGAGCAGGCCAGGTTTTTAGGCTGTCCACCTCCATCAGCAACACAGGCTTATGGGGAGAAAACACAGGGAGAGCACTCTTGCTCCCTCCAGCAGAAAGACTTTGCTCTGTGGTTCAAAAACTCTGAGTCTTTCCTAAGCACCAGACAGCATTTTTAATGTACCAGACCTACAGACTGTTGAGTTTTTACTGCTGGTTTTAATACAGCCCTCCTGGCCACCCTGTCCATCTTTGTTCAGGATGACAAACCTTCCTGGACAGCCACTGCACCACCAGAAGACCAGCAGCCATTCAAGCCTCCAGATTTCAGGTGCTGGCATTGCAAGTGTTTTCTCTGCCTTTTAACCTATTCCTTAATGCACCTGGAAAATGCATGTGAACCAGCAGTGAGCTAGTAATGCCAGCGCACAAAGTTGCTGCTAAGGTGGGAAAGCAGAACATTTACTTTCACATATTTCTGATGGAGATACATATATAGGGAGCAGAGTATCCTATTTTCTGCTGCCCTATATTATCTGCCCTGACTGCTCTAATTTTTTTTTTCTCCCTTCAGAGCTTAATAATACCAGTTTTTCTGTATAAACTCATGCACGTGCAGAAAAGGGGTGGAAGGCCTGAATAAGAGTATGTCCAATATATCCAGGCTCTTCACTAACCATGATCTTAAGATAAGCACATAAGACCTTGTGTTCATCATGCCTGCCTAGAGGACAGGCAGCTGAGAGCTAAAACAGACATGTAGTACAATGCACATTTTGAAATAAGGATCTCATTTCCAGTCAGGTGCAAAAGTTTCACCTCATCTGTAAAAACAGAAATTATTTTCTGTTTGGTTTAGGTACCCATACCTACACAGTATTCCCAATTTCTGTTCACGTATAGAGAAAGCAAAGTTTTCAGGAGCCTATTTCCATCACTAGCAGCCTCTTCAGCATGCAATACAAACCATACGGAGCAGTCAGGCTACCTGTCCTCATAGTGTCCAGGTTATTCCAACCATTCTTTTGTTTCAGGTTTATTGGCCAGACCTTGGTGTAAGAGAAATTTTCGTGGCCCAAATGTGGTTGTTTTACCCTGCCTTACAGGCATTGAAAAAATTGCCTCATTCTTTCTAGGCCATTTTCCCAAGTTTAAGGGTTTGTTGGGTGTTTTTTTGGTTTTGGTTTTTTTTTTTTTCCTCAAAGACAAGATTCTCTTTTAAAATTTACCACAAGTCTGCAAATTTTAAACCCCAGGGCTCACAGATGCTGTTAACTCTGTCACTCACGGTGCTGTCAAGCAGTGACAACAAAATGAAAGAAAAGACCAACTTCCATGTATGAACTTTCGGGTTTCGAGCCACATCTGTATTAGTAAATAAAATGATGTAGAGATTGATCAGACATGGTCTGACTCACGTCCTAGGACATAACCATTACCCTGCAAAGCAGAGTGGCCACAACAGACTGCATACTGGAAACAGCCTGAGGCCTGTGCTGGCCCCAAACTAGCCGTGCTAAAAATCTGAGAGTGCAAACAACCTTGTGCCTATGCTTTGTCTCACATCCAGCCTGTTTAATAGTCTTTGCTGACAATTTGGGATACACAGACTTCTTTATTAGAGGGTCTGATCCTGCAAGAACTTGCATTTATGTTTCATTACACGACTGATGGCTGGACAATGGTGCCTACGATCAAGAACATGCAATGAGACAACACAGTGCCTGATTCCTACAGTCTGAGGGAAACTTTCATTACAGCATATTTTTTACCACACATCACTGAAGAAATACATCAGGACACAAATATTGATTAAAAGGAAGCATTTTTATAGCTGCCAAGATCAGAAGCATTATTAAAAAAAAGGATTCGGCAGCTTCAGGAAAGAAGGGGACCTGGAAAATAAGTTTTGTCTGCTACAAAACATCAATTTGTACAATTAAAATATTTCCCCAAACAAAAACTATTAAAATGAAAAAAAACCTGTTGTCAAGGGTCACAGAAAAATTGGATGTTATTTGATTCTGCTGAAAATTATACGCCAACAAGATACATAAATTCCACAGATTTAAAATTATTTTTAGCTTCCAGTGCTGCAGATGAGTTCCAAAATCTGACCCTGTGTAGTTACAGGCTCAGACCTTCTCTAATTAAGCACTGACTGGTCATCAAACTGACAATCGAGGACAACAGAACTGCATTTGTCTTGTTATTACAAGAGATAGGAAATATAATAGATTTTTTTTTTTTTTTTGCATGGCATGTATGTTCAAAATCAGTTCACCATGGAGAGAAATGTGTGGGTTGAAAAATAGAGAGGGGTTTGTAGGCAAAGGATTATGGTAACAACCCAGGCACTGGGTTTGAGGTGTTCAGTTCAGTAGCTCAAAGCTCAGCACCAGACAGGGGCTTATTTTATGGAACAGTGTCATTTAGCCAAAAATTTTCTAGTACGATTTATCCTATCAAGTCTAAAGTGACAGGAACCCTGCAACTAATAAAAGATGTGTGTGTGAATATGCTTGTGTAAGGGAAAAATAGAAACACTCTGTGACATATCTGTCATCTGTGTTATTATGAAGATATGCATGGACTTTATCAAGTGCTCAGAGAAAAACAGAAGGTTGTAAATTTAATAAAGATGTATGCATAGAAAATACGAATCAGATTTATACAGCACTGTGACTGTCTTTGGAAATGTGGTGTATAGTATGAAGGTCATTGAAGCTAGAAGCAATGTGCTGAGCAAAGAACAGTGTCAGCCGGCAAGCACACCAGCTTCTCCAGCATGGAGGAAGGACCTTCTCTGATGACCTGTGCCTGGAACTGCAGAGTCAGAATAAGACTAAGAATTGTTAAAAGGAAGTGTAGAGATCTCAAGGGCTCCGGTTATGATACAGCCCAAGGAGGAAGGGAGGAATGAGAATAGCTACCAGCCTTCCCCCATCACCAAACCAGTTGTGAGTGGCTTGGCATGGCCTGAAGCTGATTTTTGCTGTTTCATCTTCCTGATTTCGAATCCGGGATTGTTGTTCTCCACTTTGTAATTATACAATTTTTTAAACTAGAGCGGATCTCAGGTAAGTTTGGCAGGCACAGAAAAAGCAAGCATCCAAATAAAAGAGTGTAGCAGACAAATCCCTTTGTTCACCAGTCTTGGCCATGCAGCCCACCCTGCCGGCACAGTGTCCCAGACTGCAAGCAGGAACAACACAGCATGCCTCTGTAGCATCTTTTAGAAGTTAATCTTGTGGCATTTTACAAAGGCTTGTTGTGCCTGTCTTCGAGGTGGGAAGACCTGAGGCTGTGGGAAGGCATCAGGGCAGGCAGCGGTGGAGTCTGGCCCGGAGCTGTGGTTGTCAGGCCAGCACCCTCCTTGAGGGCACCATGCTGTGCCCAAACCTGCAGGCAACACAACAGCAAGCATGGCCGTCTTCACCAAGGATGTGGAAAAATCACAGATATTATCACAACCCAGCAAGGGGAAACTTCACCCTGGGAAAACGCAATCTAATGTGTTCCTAAATTACATACTGAGCAGAAGGAGGACCCTAGGAAACTTGGAAGATCAAAGACAGACCGAGCTTACAGAGGAAAACACATTAAAAGATACATTCCCAGTGTTAGGGCAACCAAGCTGGCCACTGCCATATAGACTTGCCTAAGCAGGGTACCCTGGCAGGTGACCCTCCACCCATACATAGCCCTGTGACACTTGAACCATCAGATTCAGCTCCCTCCACTAACACAGAGACATTGTAAAAAGCTGGGAAAATATGGGGAAGTTTTCAAAAGAACATAAAAAAACCTGTGGGGATTGGATAGCCTGAATTTTTGGGAAAGATTAAAAGCTAAATATGGACATCATTGCTTGACTAAGCAATAAGCAAATAAGTGTGAGAGCACTCTGAAAATATCTGAAGCAGGCAGACACGACAAAGAGAACAGACTTGTTTATCATAAATTAGGAAGGAATGCAATTGCAGGCAATGGTATGGCATTAAAAAAAGGAAAATTAAAACTGATTATCAAAGAAAAAATGTCTTTCTGACAGTGATTTATTAGTCTACGGTTTAATCGCCTGTGGTATGCTCCTATGCTTGTTATATTTAAAAATTATACCAGATGAACAGCCAATAAATTTACAATACAGAAAATTTTTGTCCTTAGAGAAAAATAGGCTGAATGACCTCACATCTTTAAATTATCATATTCTATGTTTTGCTGCATTACACATTACTGAACAAGAAAAAGCCTATAACTCCCTCTAAATTTAGACTCAGAAGTCTTAAAACAATCAGTATCATTTGATCCAGGGCTGTAAGTATTTTCCAGCACTTACAGCTGTTGCAACAAACAAGGCAAAGATTTATTCTGTAAGCAATTAAGCATGCATTATACACAATGCATTGCTTTCCCTGATTTGCCAAAAATTACAAACATTGAACAGTGCTAAGGTTGAAACAGACCCTGCAACCCGAACTTGGGCTAGATGAGTACAAGAGCAGGATTGTGCTGCCAGGCTTTGTAAGATAACATTGACACATGGTCAGATAAATAGTATTGGTGGAATACAAAAAGTGAAGTTGAGCCTAGGAGCCCACCTCTTCACAAGGCTGTGAAGACATGCAATTCTTGTTTTGATTTAAGACAACTTGCAACCAACACCTGCTGGGATGGGTTTTCACAAGTTCCTCAGTGCAAGCTGGAGATCTAGCATGCTTCAATTCATACATGCTTAATGTTAATTAAGCAAATTGCTTTATGGATACCCTGAAAAAGCTGTCCAACATATGTGGTAAGTAGCACTACTGATTTTAAGTCCCATAAGCTCTAAAAAAAGCCTGAAATCATAAATCCTTTTTAGAACTAATTGATTTGCCCAGAATACTTTTAATAAAAAAATATCTTGAATATCCTCCATCCTTTTTTTAACCACCAGACTGTGTTTTTTTTAACTTTCAGACTGTTAGGAATCATTGACTTATTTCTCTAATTATTAATGGTTACTTAATTTTTTTCCAACAAGTTTGGGGATAGGTTTCATTTCCTGCTTGTCCAATACCACAGTTTTGCCACTGACCAGTAATTCATGAACTATGGCTCACTGGAAGTCTACTCTACAGAATGTAGTACTCTGTATTTTTGTTTAACAGAGATTGCTTGGCCCTAACTGACATCTGAAGAACAGGGAAAAGATTAGCTTTCATACAGATTTTTTTTACGTATCCAGCTATGTTAAGACTAGAAACTGATTATGAACTGGGAAGCAGCATGGGCATGCAGGCTGAAGGAATAGACATCTCACCATGAATCTTCACACAACCCTTCACTTAGCCAAGTACAGTGGCAAGATCATAGCCAGTTGCTATGAGAATGGAGTTAACTTAATTTAATTTAAAAAAATCAAAGTCACTATTCTGCCAGTATTACACACTTCCCAACAACTGCAACATTCCTGCAGCCCTGATCTGCTATTCTTACACATGATGTAGTTGTTTGATCTCATCACTAATACGGTTGCATGCTTTTTGGAATTTGCATGTTCCAATTTTCTTCTGTTGTATTTTGCAAGAAATCATGTCGATGCTGAATGAGGCTGTTGAACTACAAAGAATAAACTATGGGATTTTTTGTCCAACATGGATAACCCTCTTGTACTGCACATGATGGTCTTTTTCTGTTTTTGTCCTTGTATCTCTAACTTACCTTGGAAAAGTAGGAATCTCCTCTTTGGGTCACTGACTTCGTCAGGAATTCTTAAAACAGATAAGTATTGCCAGAGGGAAATGCAGTCCTTCAAAATCTAAAGCTGTCCTCAATGAATAATGCCTCCAAGTCTTGTTATAGTCAACTATTTGGGACAGGATACTGGATTTGAAAATAACATGCTTGTATTTGTATAATCCTTTGAAGAGATGAAGTGCTACATTTTCTTGTCCTTGGCCACCACCATGAGTTTGGTGAATTCTCAAATAGCGCACTATTTGATTAAAGATGTAGCATTTTCAACAGGAATTGGACTTCAATAGGATTGCTGTTATGTTAAGTCAGATCGATGACAACGTCCTGCAAAGGAGTCTGAGCTGTCAACAAATCAGGAACAGAAGAGAGCAAACGGCCAGTTCTCCACCATGCTGTTCAAACAACAAAACTGCTGAGCACACATGCTTGCAGCTGGGAAAACACAGACACTAAGGTCTATTTTCCTTTCTGATTAAAACAATTGTTTTATCAGTTGAAGTCTGACAGCTTCCAGGAGCTTCTGTGTGCTTACTGGGTCCCACTGCTTCTGGTTTTGATATCTTCCTTGCCAGAAGGTCTGTATTTCCCTGGCCATAACTCAGTTCCTCACCCATGTTCCTGGCTGACTCTTTTCACATTTGTTACATCCCCAAACCCAGTCCTATTACTCCTCAAGTTCAGAGTCAGAGGTTTTGCCAAAAGAGGCTGATGTATTGATATGGCCCTACCTTTGCCCTGCTTTCTACCTGATCCACACCTGCCTTCCCTACTCTTCTGGACTCAGCTTTTCCTATTTCAGGTCCACTGTTTAAAATCTCCAATTCATCTCCCTCCTTTCCTTCTAACCATGCTGCCACAACTCCTCTTGTTTACACAACTCCCTCCTTCCCTTCATTCCTGTGTTAAAAATGTTTCCTTAATTGCCATTCACCCTTCTTCAGACCAAATGAAACTATTGTAATGAACAAGTGAGACACAGACATCTTCCTAGTAAAGACAGAAGGCTGCTTCTTCCTCATCTTTCATGATGTATCTGCTAATTTTGATATTGTCAGTCACACTCTCTCTGTCCTTTGGCTTTTTCATTTTTCCTTTCAGCTTTCAAGAATCTTTGCTTGTTTGGTTCTTCTTCTGCCTCTTGAACCATTGCCTTTTGGCACTTCTGCTGCCTTCTCTCTGTAGACTTGCCTCTTTCACTGTGTGTTCTTGCCTTACCCCCAATTACCCTTTTTTCTGAACTTGGTCTATACATAGCTCTCCTCCCTTGCCTTTGCTGCTGCTGCTGTTTCATTGCCATTCCTGGATGATCCTGTATCAGTCCTTCCCTATAGTACTTGTAGCATCCTCTGATGCCAAGCTGATAGGTGATTCCTCTTCTCTCTGAAACCTCCTTTTGTTCATCATTCTCTTATCAGCATCATCTCTGACTTAGAAATGGGTTTAGAAATCAGGACACAAGATGGGCAGACTCCTAATGAAATTTAAAATTCAGAGTGTCACATAGTAGAGGGATTGGGGCCAATCCTTTTGTCTGGGACAATCGCAGTAAACACGGAAGGGGCATCAGACCTTCAGAAGAGATCTGTCAAGTACTACATTAGACCACAATCTAGAGGAAATGGGAGAAGATGTAGTCTGGGACAACTGGCTGTCAACTGTTGGGCCACGTCAGGTCATAGCTTTGGCCACCGCCCCCAGGATCCCTTTGACTCAAACACTGCATTCAGATGGTGGGTCACAGGCCTGAAAACCTGCAAGGTTTTCCACCAGAGATGGGGTGGGCAAGACTTAGGACGTAGGCCGTAAAGGCTTGGGATTTTGGAAGGTGTGATAGGAGGTTGGAGGGAGAAATAGCTCTTGGTTAGATGAAAACATTGAAAATAATCTTTTAATTAGGAACTTCAGTTGTCCCTGGAGCAGACAATGCTGCCTTTGAAACTGCTTGTCCAGACGTGCATTCTCAACCCAGGTATGTTAGCTTCCTTATTGCTGAGCTATCTGACCCCCAGTTTTGCACCTTTTGTATCCTTCACTATCTTTTCTTCTGTTCTGAGTTCTGGGAGGACTGGAAGGTGTCTGCCTACCACACTGCTTGGCTTGTCTACAAAGCCATATTTGTTTCTTCATCAAACCCTGCTGAAGGACAGATTAGGTCTGGGAGATGAATTAAGTAGCAGATCGAGGCTTGCTGGACTCTCAGGAATCTTCATTAAATGGAAAGCATTGCTCCTCCCCATATAAAATTACTCTGAGATGCTCCATGTCTCAAGATGCACTGAGGCACAATCTCTCCTTTTAACATGCTGTCATTTTATGCTGCTTTTTAAAATATTTTAACACCTTCCAAAGTTAAAAAAAAATGTGCGTAGATAATGCACATCTGCTTATGTAAAGTTGGGGAAGGAATGTTAAAGATTTTGAGCAAGTTTTATCTAATTAGAAAGGACTTAATTACTTCTCTCATGAAAGATGAGCCTCTGGCTGATAATTTTATGAGGATGGTATGCCTTGAGCAAAACCACAGAAAATAGTTTGCTGCCAGAACTTAAGAAAATAGAAGTTTCATCATATAGATTATGAGTTTTGCACATGGGTAGTATTTATAAAAAAATCTTTGCAATCAAAACTGAAATAAGAGAAAGAGTAGCAGAACAACTGATAAAGCTTCCACATGTAAGTTCTTGCTTCTTCATTGCGAGATCTATTTCATGTTCAACCACTTTATTAACAAAGACATTTCCTCCCCACCCCATTCCTCTCCTTCTGTACCCCCAGCAATTTACTGGGATTCCTTCTATGGATTATCTAAAAGCAGGGAAGGTATTCATGCACCATTATCATGCCTGTTGTCACATGAGATATATTATATGGGTTTTCAGGCAGAATATTTTATCTTGGAGACAGAAATGAAATGTCTATTCTGTGAAAGAAGTGACAAGCTAAAACAGAAGCACAGCCGCACAGACTCATGCGGCTCCTGGGCTGGATTCAGCTCTGTGGCCACTGATAAAGAATTACTCATCCTTTACGGTCTTTATAGATCTGTATTCACACTGGTGGTAGAATCTTTTTGCAATCATGTTAAGTCTTATAAGGATTTTTATTTATTGACTTATTTAAAAAACCCTGCAGCCTGATGCTGCATTACTTGTGCAAACATATCTGCTAAAATACAGGAAGCCAGTCGCTTAATTCAGAGTGATTGTCTGTGAGTACACATATCAGGACCAGGTCCTTATTCTGCCTATTTTCATTTTCTGATTGTGCTTTCAATTTCTGGTATTTTCCTGTGAGGTTAACAGACAGGTATCAAAGAGTTTAAGTCCAGTATTTGAACTAACTTTGACTGGTGTCCTGGATTCAGCTGGGATAGAGTTCATTTTCTTCCTAGTAGCTGGCATAGTGCTGTGTTGTGGATTTAGGATGAGAACAATGCTGATAACACACTGGTGTTTCAGTTATTGCTCAGTAGTGCTGACACTAGTCAAGAACTTTTCAGCTTCCCATGCTCTGCCAGGGGCACAAGGAGCTGGGAGGGGGCACAGCCAGGACAGCTGACCCAACCTGGCCACAGGGCTATTCCATACCATATGGCGTCATGCTCAGTATAGAAACTGGGGGAGTTGGCCGGGGGGGCAGCGATCGCTGCTTGGGGACGGGCTGGGCATCAGTCAGCGGGTGGTGAGCAATTGCATTGTGCATCACTTGTTTTGTATATTCTTTTATTATTATTATTATTATTATTTTCCCTTCCTTTTCTGTCTTATTAAACTGCCTTTATCTCNTTTGTACATACACATGCACATATGTTCTAAGCTTTCTGGAAGGCCTTGTTTCCAATAATGATTTTAGTCAAAGTTCCCAAATATGGATTTCATTTAGGATTAATGAAACAATTAGTAAGGCCATAACAATTTACTGTTATAACCATATAACAAATACGTGCCTTTTGTAATAAACTTAAAACAGTGGTTTTAATTAGCAAATAGAATCCCAACATTTTCTAGTCATCTCATTAAAATTAAATTAGATGCAGGGTTGGGAATTTTAATTCAAAACATTCACCTTTATTGTTGGAACACATTCCTGAATGAGTTCCTAGATTATTTTAGTAAATGTCCATGCTAATGTACTTGTAAAACTTGGGGTCCAAACTCGTTAACATTCCCTTCTTGAATTAGGACATCAGAAAAATCTAATTTGAGAAGGAAAAAGGGGATTGTATAAAATTACTTCAATCAAGCAAAGATTATTTCCATGTGTAACAGTGTAGTAATTTACATTCCTACATCTCAAAATAACTGAGGCAGTATTTTTAGTAATTATTGAATACTTACTTTCTACATGCAAGATCCCTCAGCTGAGGTAACTGCACTGCAAGCAGCAGTGGAATGAAATTTTACATTTGTGGCAACATGGAATATTCACATCACCTACTTTAAGGTGTGCAACCCAGGGGCTTATCTCCTGATAACGCCTACTTCCTCTCTAGCAACTGTGTAAATAACCTAAGACGACTTGTCTCCCTCTGTATCACATGTTTCTACATTGTTTGTTGTGAAACACTATGTCCTCAGAGTAAGAAATTACATAATGCGTGAGAAAAAAAGACTGGGATACCTCAGTGCCTTCTATACTGCAAATTAAAGTTTCTAACACAAGTCAATCAAGGAAAGTAAAAAAAAAATAAAAAATTTGAGAAATAAGCCCTTTAAGTGATAATGACATGGATGAATTTCAAACAAATTTGCCACTAAGTGAGGTTCCTGCCTACTAGCTGTCCAGGGCTTGCTCCAGACCACTTTTGCTCTAGGTGCCTACTTCTGCACCATCACAGACAGCACAGAATATGAGTGAATTTTTCCAGCCATGTCAGGACAGTTTTGACTCTTATTCAACTTGGGATAAGCGGTGGGGCATACTCAAGTCACTAATAAGGTCCCGGAGTCAGCTCCACCCTGGAGCTCCCACCCCCAGGAAGTCCAAAGGCTTCATGGGGAAAGAGCGGATCAGGCAACAGGCAGCAACATGGTGGATCTGCCCTTTCCCTCCAAAACCACCCTCGCTGCTTCCTCTCCAGCCTTACTAGTCCCTCAGACCCACAGAGGGGAGGGCAGAGGCAGAGGTGCCAAGAGGATGCAGGGAGAGAGGGCGGAAGAGGAAGAAGGTGGAGAGACAGCCTTGGCAAGCTAAGGTTGCTAAATGCTGTGTTCAGATTCTCAGACTTCACTTCACAGATCTGCTCCCTTGCCTTTTGTCCCTTATCTTATACTGGACAGTTAATCACTCCCACACATCCATATGGCTTTCAACCTTGCCTGTTAAAGATCATCCTTGTATTTTTTCAGTCTAATTTTCCAGAGTCACCTTGAATTCTATTCCCACCATCCTGAGTGACTGAGGCCCTCCATCTTACATAGAATCATAGAATTG
>VZTL01062233.1:1133-13601 GCA_013400535.1 Scopus umbretta | reverse complement strand
TTCTTGCCTTCTGGCTCTGTGATGCAACCTTGTAATGGCTATGTTCCTTGCTCTGAGGGCATAACTGACAGAATCCCGTGATGGGTGCCTCTCATCACACCTGTAGCTCTGTGTGTGTCTCTCCAGCCTCCGTTAGCAGAGGTATGTCTGAAAACAGGAGCACTCCCAATGATCCTCCCAAATGTCTTTGCAGACAAGCAGGACTTTATTGCAATGCTGTTGTCATGACAATTGTGGCCTATGTGGTGCCTACTGACAAAATGAAATCTCTTTTATCATGTGGGGGTAAGGATGTCAGGGGACCAGCAGCTCAGGGAGGTGTTCTAACTGTTCTGATAGCAACAAGCTGAGATGCTATTAAAAGATTTTACAAAGTGATAGAATAGCATGGAGGTTTTCCAAGAAACGTCTTTGGTGACTGAAGAAAAATGGCATGTAATTGTATTTGAGGATGTAGCCAAGATTATCTTGGTTCAGAGAATGTAGTCTAGTCCAGTTGGAACATGACTGTCACTGACAAAAGTGGATGATTAATTTCCTGGGTAAAGAATTTATGTCTCATCCAGTGCTTCAGCATGTTTGAGTTTTTCTCACTGTGGGTACATGCTGTGTAGTAGTGCCCTTCTGCATCGTAGATCATGTCTAGTCAGATCGGAGAGAGAGTGTAGTTGCACTGAATATACTAACAACTACCAAGATGATGTGGTTTCACTCAAGATACTGCATGAGGTCTGAGTAGTAAGCACTCAAACTATTTGGCCTGTGTGTTACATTGATATGTCCCCTGTCAATTAGAACAATAAGGCTTTGATTATTTGATTGCATTTGGCTCAACATCACACAAGATGGGAATAACCTTCCTTTGGTCATGCAGGGGAGGGAAGTGGCCTGGTCCCTGGTATTCCATAGAACATACAAATTTAATTAAGCAGAATGTAAATCTAGTGGAGGATTTTAATTCACGAGGGATTGCACATCACCCAGCTTTGTAACTGGTTTCTGAACCTTTTCAGTTGTACTGTATTCTTTTTGAGACAGGAAGACCAGGACTACAGTTTTCCAGTTGCATAGAACTTTTTGCTTAGTTCACGAGTCCTTTTCTTATAATTCCTTGCACACAGTTTTCTTTTTGACCAGTGCTGACATAATTCTGAAAAAGCCTCAGCTCAATCTGTCAATGATCCCAAGGTTTCACTCTTGGACAATTATAGGTGGCACGCAGGCCATCATTTTATATGTGAATTTAGGACTGTTAGTTCACACATGCATCAGTTTACCTGTATCTATGTTAAATATCTTTGCCTATGTAAATGCCTACTCACCCAGTCTCATAAAGGCCTTCTGTAGTTCTTTACAGTCGGCTTTAAATAACTTCTTATCATCCACAGACTTTGTAATCTCTCTGTTCAGTCCCTTTTCCAGGGTATTTGCAATGTGTTCAACAGTATGGGTCCCAGCACAAATTCCCTTAGGAATCCAATGGTGGCCTCTACAGTGTGAAATCAAAACTTTTTTTGTTTCCCATTTTATCAGATGCTTTTCTATNCTTTTCCCATTTTATCAGATGCTTTTCTATCCATATGAGGATCTTTCCTCTTGTCGCATGGTTGCTTAGTTTCTTGGCCTAGATGGCCGTGTGGTACAAGAAGTAAACTTTTGGGCTGTGTGTGTCCTGTTATGTATTATTTTAATATTGGAGTGGACTAACCAAATAAGTGGTAGGGGGTGTTGCATAGCCAGACAAAATTTATACTGAAATAGAAGTCTTGAGAACTACAGAGATAATTTTTAGTTACTAAGAGAGTATCTAGGGAATCCTTTTGTGTGGTATACATTGTCAACTGCAAGGTATCAAACTACTTAGACATCCAAGTAGTATAATATGCACACACACTTTTGTTACAGGAAATGTTGGTGATATTCCTGCTTTGGCTGAAAGCTCTTAAATGTACTTTACACTTGCAAAGCAGTAGCACCTGTTTACTATTTGTTTCAGATGTGTTTCTAATTTGCACTGGAAAGAGTGTGAGCCATCTAAAATCTTAATTCACCCTGGGTTTTGTGGCTTTTCTTAATGCATGCTTTTCAGTCTTTTCAACTGAGCAGGTTGCAATTAAGCTTGGAGCTTTTTGTGATTGTATTTTCCCTGTCATATGGCTGAATCTGCTGTTGCATTGTTTTATAAATAGAAGTTGGATAGAACGCTGATATTTTTCATTTTTTTCCTTTGGAAAATACACTGTAACAGGTAGATAACTTCTAACATACTTTTTTGGCAGATGAAGAAACAAAGGTAAAAGCTTCATTTGCTTCTGTTGTCCATAAAGGGCACTTACTATATGTAGCTGCTTATAAAATAATGTTTTTGTTACTTTGTAGGATATTGGAAAATTTTAAAGGCATTGTCACTGACACTGACTTAGGCTGTTTAGATTAACTCTTTGAGCAGGGCTCTGTCTCCCAAATAAATAATAAATTAGCGTTCTTTTGTCTTTCTCCAAAATTGCTTTCCAGTACCCAACATTGCCTCCCTGCATACCAGTGTTGTAGACCACAGTGTACAGAAATATAGCATGCTTCAAGCAATATCGTTTTAGACCCTTTAAATTTTGTGGTCAGGACCTCACTAAATGGCATGTTAGAGAGAACTGTGTGCCTTTTGATCTTTTACCAGCCAACAAAACTTCTCAACATGGATCATTTTCATCATCTTAATCATAGACTGAAGGCAGAATATTTTATTTTTAGATGTATTGTCTATTTATATCTCCACATTTTAGGTTTCTGCCAATTACTTGAGTTGGTCTCATTGAAAGAAAGAAGGAGAGCTAGGGGAATGAGAAGAGTAATTGATTACACTTATTAGATCTGTACAAATACCATATGTATAGATATAGAATATGTATTCCACTATATATTCCCTTTTTTAAATCTCAGCTGAAAATTTGCAGTTTGTCTTCTAATGATTAAAAATTAGATAGCAAAGGTTAAATTAATATACTCTTAAGAAATTTGTTACTTTTAATAAAACATTTCCACAAATGTATCCTTTAGACTGACCTAAAGAATGAGCATTTCTTTGAAAAAAGTTCTGATTGTACCTTTTTTTTTTTAACTTTGCAAATTTACATAATAGGGGTTTTGACTATCCTTAAACCTTTTTTTTACAAGTTATGGTTATGTGATACTTGAAATATTTGCTTTGCAAAGTAGAAAGTAAAAGATTGCAACAAATAATGGGAAATATTTACAAACATGCTGGCAGATCTGAATTTTCCAGCCTACCTACCAAGTACTGTGTTGCAGTGCCTTTTTGTTGTTGTCTTTGCTATTTTTTGATTTTGCTTGCATTAGGAAAACATGGGGGTTTTAATATTTGCTCTTGATTTAATATTAAATATTTCAGATAATATCACTGAAACCTGTCAGGAACATCATAAGACACAGAAAAATAAACAAGCTGGTTTTATAGGTCCATACAGGAAGACGAATAGAGAGATTCTGATAAGACATCTAATGCTGTAAAATGTAGTAAACTGGACCAACCCTTCTTTTTTTTCATTACCATGTAGCATTGGAGGCACCAAAGGGTCACAGTGTACAGCAGTAGTAGAATTTAAAAGGTTTTGAGTTACACAGAAAATAAATGGATTTTCAGACATTTTTGTCTTTTTCATGGTGGTCAGGTAAATTACTGTTTTTTTATTTTAGGTAAGTTTTTGATATGTAACTAGGATTGTGTGAGCCAAGGAAAAGATGATCGATTCTCAAGCATACAACGATCACCAGGGAATAAATGTGAATAAATGCTTCTTCCTATTTTCCATCCCCAGAAATCATTGCCCAGTTGGATAGGTGAACTAATGAGTTAAGCAGAAGGTGTAAGCATATGCAAGAATACATAGGAAGACAGTTTTTTTCTCTGCAAGAGGTACCACCTAACCTAAATGATGTCTTAAATCAGGAGTACACAAGGGATACTGAATGAGGTCAGAAGAGCTTTTTCGAAAGGCTAGGAGGAAAAAAACAGGGCTAACCACATTTCATCATTTTTTATGATCTTCCCTATGCTTAGAAAGTGAAGTGAAAGAACAGATTGCTTGGCAAAATAAGCAGTTTTGGTTTATCTTTTCGGTTTTACTTCTAATGATTATTAATTACTTATTGGGACACACTGCTGGATTGAATAAGTTCTTCAGTATGGCAAAACATGTCATTTTGCAACATTTATGTATATTGTAGGGGCTTTTTTAAAATTTAAAATTGTATGACTAAGGCAGGAAATAATGTAAGTATCAGATTCTGATCTCGATCACAGCAGTATAAATCTGGTGTGAAACCATTATTTCAATTACTCTTGATTTACATTCTGGTATAAGTGGAAAACAAACCTTAAGTGAATATCTGACTTGTCTGCACCGATACAGACTGATCTGTGCATTGGAAACCATTGCTAATACAATTAATACTTTCATTTTTTTATGCTATCCCTTTTAAGAATAGCACTGAAAGTAAACTAGAGGGTGTGCTAGAAATTACTTATGGTGTTCATGTATTTGTAAAACTCCAATTAAACCTGAATCTGAATCATACATGCTTATACAGGAGGGCAACCAAGATGGTGAAAGGCCTTGAGGGCAAGACTTAATGAGGAGTGGTTGAGGTCACTTGATTTGCTTAGCTTAGAGAAGGCTGAGGGGTGACCTCATCACAGCCTACAGCTTCCTCATGGGGGGCAGCGGAGGGGAGGTGCTGATCTTCTCTCTCTGGTGACCAGCGATAGGACATGAGGAAATGGAATGAAGCTGTGTCACAGGAAGTTGATGTTGAGCATTAGGAAAAGGTTCTTTACTGAGAGGGTGGTTGGTCACTGGGACAGGCTGCCCAGAGAAGTGTTCACGGCACCAAGCCTGTCAGATTTCAAGGAGCATCTGGACAATGCTCTTAGTCATAAGGTTTAGTTTTATGTAGTCCTGCAAGGAGCAGGGAGTTGGACTCAATGATCCTTATGGGTCCCTTCCAACTTGAGTTACTTTATGATTCTGTGATTCTTTACTTACCTTTTGGGAAAGTTTTGACCCTTTCAGTTCAGTACATACAGAGATTAATATAATAAAAGGCATTGCACAAATCTGCTTTCTTTTGTAAACAAAATATTTGGCTTGACCTGAACCAAAAGTAATTTGGTAACACATCTTGTGTATGATAAGGCCAAAAATCTGTCTAGCTCATTATTCTGTTTCCAAGAGTAGCAGTTGTGTAGGAAGGAGTGTATGAGGGCAGGCACATGAATATACTTCTCTTGTGTGCCCCCTACAACCTGCAGTTAATGGAACTCCTGATCTTTTGTTTGTGATTTTGGATATAAGAATCCTTGATGGATATAGGCACAACAGGGACCTAAGGGGTGGCATAGTGTCCCATTTTTTGCCACTTCCAATATTGGTTTTGCTTTTCTTGACTGCCTCTGGACATTACCTATTCATTACAACCTCGCAAACTCTTCCCTAAATAGTAATAGTTTGTTCAGAGCACATTCTTTTGTGTATGCAGAGTAACGATTGGCTTTTCTCCTCCATGTTCATTACATTCCCTTTTGTTGTACTTATGTTTGTGTATTAGCAAGGCTTAACACATTGAAAGATTGTTCACTTTTTAGAAAAGGCCCATGTATTCTCTGGTCATCATTCAGGATGTTATTTATATACTTACCCAGTAGTAAATTTCTCAATGTCCTGCCTGAACAGTATGCTATGGAATATTCAAATTATGAAAACGGCAATTATTTTTGCAAGTGCAGCTAACATTTTTGACTGATGCTTTCTGAGCATCGTGCATAGATTTTTCAGAGTTGATAACATTGGCCTTCTGGAAAATCGTGTCTCTTGAAGATACAAATTAGCTATTGAAAATTATTTAGGTTTTTACATCCTATTTTGGAATATATATCTGTTTATAGAGACAATGTATGAGAATGGAAATAAAAGAACTAAGCTGAAGTTTCCGTAAGAGGCAAAGGACCAGGTTTTTAAAGTATTTAGCTAATAAACTGCTTTTGCAGGTAGCATGAGTTGGCCGCCGCAATTCCTTTTAAAATCTGATCCTGAAACCATTTTTCAGGCTGCTAAGACTAATGGTCTTGAAATACGATATAAACTCCAAAGTCACTTACCAAGGGCAACATTTTCTGTAAAGATATAAAAGCTATTTGAATACTTTTTGGTGACCTGCAACTCCAAACAAAACACTAAAGTATTTAGATCGATTCGTTGCAATATTAAATATTTGAAAATACCTGAATGAAATGTCACTGTTTTCTTAACTAATAAAAGCTATGTCATTTCCCAAAAGATTACTTAAAAAGAAATATAGCAGCTGGTGAGGCTCCTAAGTTGGGCTTCAGGGAACAGTGGCTTCTGTTTGAAAATAAGAAAATTTATGGCAAAGGCTGTAGGATTTTTCTTTTAAGGTAAAAGCAAAGCTTTAGTATTTCATTAGCCACTGGTGATCAAATGGCAGAAAAAGACAATGTTTTTTTTATTTTTCAAGCAAAAGCATCTTATAGATTTACATATAATTCTATAAGGATAGTATGTGGGCATGTGAAAGCAGACTTGATTACGCAGATCAATAAAAGGCATCTGTCATCTGCCTGCTGAATTGTTCTTACTTCCTGATCAAGCATAATGGAAAAAAAGAAGAAAAAATTCCCCAACAATCTCAAACAGATACAGAGCAAAACTGCTTAGATGCTGTGGGAATTAACATTTTATCTTGCAAAGGAAACAGAAAGAATGTGACTTCTTTAGTTTGCCGAATTGGAAAAGGGAGCCCTGTAAAATCCATACAGCAAGGGAGAAGACTGCCCAGGCATTTTGCATTTCACCTGTGCTAGCAGAAGCAGAAGAATGAAGACAGAGGTAGTAGCTTAACAGCTGGGCTGAAGAGAAGGAGAAAACAAGGTAAATGGAGGGGGAGGAATATCCGAGCTTAAGGTGAAAGCCATATGATGGGAAGAAGAGAACTTACACCAAGCAATATTTTTATTTATCTTAGTTCTGTATCTGGTGCTTAAATAATGTAATAAACTGGCAGTCCGATCCTGTGTAGAGAGCATTCAAACAAGCATCAGTCTGTTCTCCGTGGCTGATATGTTGGATAAAAGTTGACCTGTACTGCCTGGGAAGCAATGCACTTGTCTGAATAATAGACATTACATTTCTTTGGCACAAGACAAGTGTTTGCAATGGGTAAGTTAACCTGAGTGAGAGAGTTCTGTTTATAATAGCTTAACATGACGGAATTTATCTTTTTCTCTTCAAGAAGTTTTACTGAAAGATAATATTCCACCAAACAACTCCAACTACAGGCTCTGGTAAAAAACATTTCTTAGTTTAGGACTTTGGTTTTTGTTACCTGGACCAAATAAGGGTTTTAAAATTGTTTTCTCTTCTTGAATCTTATTTTAAGTCTCATGTCTGGCATTCTAAGTATATTTTGCAAAGTACATCTAAAAATGCAGTCTTTCATGCTGTTTATTTGAAGTATTTTAAATAATTTACCTTGTGTAATGCTATGGCTTCCCATACCATAGCTCAGTAATCAGAAGCATATTCTACATGCTAAACCCTAAAATCAGAAATGCAGACTCATACAATTTTTCCTTTAGACCAAGCCTTAATATTGTAATTTTGAGACATAATGTTTAAAAAACGTGGTTATGTTTTTTATTCTGGTGAATGTCTTTCATTGTGTTCTTTAAGAAGGATGGCAAAGATGAATATTCCCAATAGCGAACAGTATGACAGAATAATACATAACATAATTATGTTGAAAAGTAAGCAATAATAATCTTTAAACTGTTTCATATCTGCTGCAGACATCACATGGCTGTGTGAGGATTTATCAGAAGAGGTTCTCCTGGGGATATTTATGAAGTTTTCCTTGTTTTTATAGGGGTTTGGGTTTTTTTACCATCAGCTTCGGTGCTTCATGATCTAAGATGAACTGAGTCCTCCCAAATCTGTGTATGCATACTCTATACAAGTAGTCCCCTTTTACAGCCTTATTTATCTGGGAGTGTTGTACAAATCTGATGTAAACAGGGAGCTTGGGTATGCACAGCAGGTGCTTATTAAAGAAAAACTGATTCAAAGTGTGAAGCCTA
Organism: Scopus umbretta; assembly: GCA_013400535.1. NCBI lineage: Eukaryota > Metazoa > Chordata > Aves > Pelecaniformes > Scopidae > Scopus > Scopus umbretta. The sequence continues at coordinate 5,434 of VZTL01062233.1, read as the reverse complement.
GTAATAAAATAGAAGCATAGCAGGACCTTCATAAAAAATAGAGAAANAGCCACTCTTCCCCAAGCCTGAAGCGTTGCATGGGGTTGTTGTGACCCAAGTGCAGGACCCAGCACTTGGCCTTGTTAAACCTCATACAATTGGCCTCAGCCCATTGATCCAGCCTGTCCAGATCCCTCTGCAGAGCCTTCCTGCCCTCCAGCAGATCAACACTCCCACCCAGCTTGGTGTCATCTGCAAATTTACTGAGGGTGCACTCAATAGTGCACCAGCGTGTCCCAGCATTTCCTTTCCAAACTTTCTATTGCTCACTTCTATTAGATACATATTTGCCTCACTGTGCTGTACAGAATTTCCTTTTTTTAGAAACCTCTAGTTCTGCTCCTGATATTGGATCTCACATGATCATTGTACAACTCATGGATTCTCTTTTTCATTCCAATGGCAAAAATCTGTCAACTGAGTCCTTCAAATTCCCTAAGCTGATTGAAAGCCATCTCTTGAAAGATGCTAGAAAATCAACGCTGGTTCCTCTCCACCTCCTGTTCTCTCATTTCTAGTCTGATTATAGAGTTGCCTTCTGGTAGTTTTTTGGTAAATGGGTATCAACTGATACAGTTAATATGAAACTCTTAGATTTTATGTTTTAAATGCCTGTCTTGTTTATGAAAGCTGATATACAAGATGGTTTGGATGCTCCTGAAGTGTCTGTCTGATTCCCTCCTGGTTTCAGTAAAGAACTGGTCTCCTGATCATCCCTGCTGTATGCATGTTAATTTTTTTTCTGAGCTTCCTTCTGTAAGGAATTTCAGGTATCTTTTTGAGAGGGAATTTGCACATAGTTGACATTTTAGAGTTTTCTGCAGTATCTGGATATAGGGCCACACCATATGCGACTCTACCAAAGACAGCATGAAGACACACCATGTTGTGTCATGCCATAGAAGTGCTTTGCTGGCCAGCTGTTGATCTGTGTGAATGTAGCCAGCTCAGACCAGAGAGACAGCTCTCTGCATGTGGATATAAGTCAGGACCTGGGACTTTGTTCCTGGAGTGATCTAAGGGAGTTTACAGTAGTAGCATTGATTCAGGAAATCTTTCAATCCTGTACTCCTGACTGGCATTTGTATGAGCAAATTTAGCAATTCCAATCGTGAGCATTCTTAATATAGGTATATGAGATACACATATAATACCTGTATGTGAAATGAATCCAGTTATCTGGACTCAGGTGTGACATTTTCCACTGGTAATATTTTGGGCTGCAGTTCTGAGTTAAATACATCCAGTGAATCATAGCACAGATCTTTGCATGTATATATAACAAATTCCTTATCCAATGCAAATGGATGATAACTACTTTGTTTTCCAAAAGAATTCTAAAAATTATTTCATGCATATGCAATGCAAATAACTTAGTTTACTGTTTCATTAAGGTCTTGGCATTGACAACAGGACATCTTTACCACAGAGCAATTCTTCTCCATGGGATGATACGCTTTTCAATATATCCATGCATGCAGCAATCCGACGTGGAAAATGGAAGTTACTAACTGGATATCCAGGTAATGAAGTAGGTCCTTTTTGTACAGTGTGTCATATCTCCTACCCACCCCAAACACAGTTTAATTCCGTTTAACGTATTTTCATTTTTTTAGTTATTCTCCTTAGTTATTCTGCTAACTACTCAGGTTTTTGATCACGTGCAAAAATTTAGAAGCGGCACTTCTAAATTCCAAACAACGTATTATTTCATTTTGCAAATATTTCGTATACAAATTACTTTCACAGTACTGGAAAAACTATCATAGAATCTTAGAATATCTCAAGTTGGAAGGGACCCATAAGGATCGTTGAATCCAAAAAGAAAGTCCAGGAAATTCATTGATACGAAATTAAGTGACATAGAAACTTGAATCCCAATGGTGCAGCTTTTTTGTATAAATAGGACTCCTTTATAGGTAGCCCTGGACTAGAGAGACTCTAGTGCTGGGCTAGAGTTAAGGAATGCAGCAACAGTCACTGGCCAGTGGCTTGTCAAGGGACCTAGTAAATTTGTCGATTACAGTATAACTCTACATCTCCACACTGCTGCTCCATATCTGAGGGTTAACCCTTGGTCTGTTCCTTTTTCTGCAGGCTGCAGTCATTGGTTCCCTCCACCATCCTTGTTCAATGAATCAAAGATTCAATCATCTGATCCACCAACAAAGAGACTTTGGCTATTTGATATTGTTCGTGATCCTGAAGAGAAAAATGATTTGTCTGAAAAATATCCTCATGTGGTGGAAAAACTCCTCGCACGACTTCAGTATTATTATAAACGTTCAGTGCCTGTGTTCTACCCCGATGAGGATCCCCAATGTGATCCAGCAGAAACTGGGGTGTGGGGTCCTTGGGCATAGTGCACAGCACTGCATCCTGGAAAACAGCCCTGTAGCAGAGTCTGGTTTATGGACTCAGGGTCCTAGTCACGTATTTCTTACCTTGTTTATTAAAATATAGGTAATTGTGAGTTCATTCCTTGAGTAATTCAGTATTTCTTACTCTTAAAATATGTTTGGAATCTTATTTCAGTCTTTTCCCACTCCATCCTTCCCAACAATTGTATGTGAAATGTTGGTAAAGTTATAAATCTTTTCTTTGAATATTCTTTGTCCAGAATATGCATTTAATGCAGAAGGTGAAATGTTTCCTCCCTCCTTGAAAGAGATTACTTTTCTGAAAAAGCTGCAATGAATTATGGACATCCAGAATGCATCCGTCTTGTGGAATAAACTGATTTTTGGTTTCATGTTTGTCCAGAAGACAAATTCTGTTGGAAGCTGTTACATATCTGTAGAGAACAGAAAAAAAATACAACGGTTGACATAATAATTTTTGCCTTTACCATGCACCTCTGTCCAGAAAAGGGAACAGATGGAAATCTCCCACAGCAAAAAACCAAAACCTCTCAGCATACAGCAAAATCCCAAATCTTTGTTCACTGTCAGTGTATCAAACTGGAGTAGACAGTGGAGGTCAATTGGAGTGCAGAGCTGTCAGGCAGAGGGATCCTGACAGGCTGAAGAAATGGGTGAACAAAGACTTCATGAAGTTCAGGAGAGGCAGAGTTCTGCACTTGGGGTGGAATAGCCACATGCAGAAGTGTACACTGGGTTATGACTGCATAGAAAGCATTTTTGTGGGGAAAAAAATCTACCTGTCCTGCTGGACAATAAATAGAACAAGACTTGCCATGTGCTTTCTTGGTGAAGAAGACCAATCACATATTGGTCCATATAAGCGAGAATGTAGCTAGCACGTTAGGGGAAGTGTTTATTCCCCTCTATTCAGCACTGGAGTGTAGCATCATATTTTGGCCTTCCCTGTACAAGAGAAGTATTGACAAACTGGAGTCCAGTGGAGCACCATGAAGATCATAACAGGGAAGAAAGAAAATGAGGGGAGGCTAAAGAATGGGTTAGTTTTTGCTGGAGAAGAAAGAGAAAGGGGAAATTTCTATCTTCAGCTACATAATGTGAGGACATAAAGATGAAGCCAGATTCTTCTCAGAGGTGCGCAAAGATGAGAAGCACAGGGAACATGTGGAGTTCCAATTCAATATGAGAAAAGGGAAAAAAAGCACACAGGGTTAGTCAAATATGGGAACGGTGAGGCTATGGCATCCCTGTCCTTGGAGATGTTCAGTCCTTGGCTGGAGAAGACCTTGAGCACTGTGGTCTATCTGTGAAGTTGGATTGAATTTGAAGTTGGCCCTCCTTTGGTAGTAGTGGTGAGGAACAACCAGGTGACTTCCAAAGAGCCCTTTCTGCATGAATGATTCATGGATTCTATGATGAACAAAGCCTTACTTTTATTGCCTGCCTGGTGAGTACCGTTTTGTCTCAGATTTTGTTTCTTTGTTACCATAGTAGAGACTGTTTTCATCCTGAAGTGGGCTTTAAGCCATGAAGAAATCAGGCCAAGCAACATTTCTTGGTTACTCATCAAATTGATGCAAGATCAACCCACTAGCTCTCTTCATGTCTCAAACCTCTGGAGTCTGGCCAGAGTTCTGGTACTGCTTCTCAGTGTCCTTAGCCAAGTTCTCAGGCTGCAGAGCTCTAGCTGTCATCCTCTCCAGAAAGTAGGAATCTAATTGCTTATTTTCTGGCTCCAGGGCCAACTCCTATAAATTGCATTAAAATTTTGCACACCCTATCCCAGTTTTACCTCAGAAGATTTGAGCTAATTGTTAGCAAACAGTTTCATGATGAGATAGACTTGACAGAATTTGTGATTATTTTTTTTTTTTTAAATAT